>JAIUND010002132.1:0-25458 GCA_034699125.1 Gisinianus flammeolus | reverse complement strand
AATAATGTCGCTTGACCCAAAGCTCCATCTCTAATACTTTGACCTCCAGAGCAGGTCAACTTGGACAAACGAAATTAGGGAAAATAATTATAGTTCGTTTTTGAACTTAACAGACGATATGTAATATTTTGCCAAGCTTCCGAGTTTTGTCAACGGCGTTGTACAATGTACATGCATATACTGGATTACTGGATGGGAAAGAGGAATGGGAGACCTGACCCAGGTTTACATGCTCTTCACTGAAGAGTCGGAAGTCTACTTTAAATTCTACCGACAACAAATATGTTGATGTGGATTTAAAAGTTTCAGTTTGTACGATAGAATTCGAACCAAACAGAGTCCAAATTTATTACATGTCACGATAATACTGGGACCCAAATCAGGAATCAGAATTGGTTAGGAAATTTAGAATTCAGACATTTGATTGTTCCCTGGCAGAGCACAGGTCTTCAAATAAATGTTTGAGAGATGAAGAGACAATGGAATCCATGGAGTGTAAACAAACATAGAATGATGCAGCACATTTCGATTATTTGATATGGTACATGACAACATGACAAAGTCTCACGTTATCTACAGCTATTGGGTCTCTGTACAGACAAATCCCTGTTTGTCTGTATTCTGCACATCATATTCCGTTACTCTCTCTTTCCTTTCTCTCTTTTTACGTAACATTTCAAGTATTTTATGTAGCATTTGTATGAGTGTGTGTGAAAGAGTACAAATGGAATACATTGCCTAAAACTACAAGTAGGGAATTGGAATTGGGACGATGAAAAAAAAAAGAGTTGGAAAAGTGAGCGTTGGATATTTTCCACATCTCCATTGTACACATTCGTCTTTTTGTATGTTTGTATTTTTGCTGGAGGTAGTCCGTCCCACAAAACCTTTATGGTATGAAATGTGCTTTTTGTGTGTGTGTGTGTGATTGTGAGAGTAGAAAGTAGAAATGTACGATATGATGATGATGATATGATGACAGTGTAATCAGGGAAATAGGAAAATTGCAAAGTTTGTTTGTGTACACAGTACACAACTTTCCGTTTGCTTCTCCTTCTCCTAAATGCTATGACGTCTGTGAGTATTTTGCTCCCAGCTCAGCTGCTGAGTACCAAGCACATCGAGAAATCCAGAGAAATGAGATGGAAAGCAAATGTGGAGCTTTCAAAATAATTATAGTTTCCATGTGGAACACGTCAAACTCACAAGATGAGATAGCAATACAGAACGAGAGAGAGAGAGAGAGAAAGAGGTGGAGAAAGTATGTGGATGATGAAAATGATGAAAACTCGACTGATATTTTTCTCCGTACTCAAAACAGAAAACAGAGCTGTCTATTCAAATTAAAATACGAGCACAAATACTCATCATTGTCATGCACTACACGCCATTTCAATTGTCTAGGATTTTGAAATGCTCTCGAATGTGAATTTGAACGAAATTACAATTACACTACACACATTCGTATATTGTAATTACGTATATTGATGGCACAGTAACCTGACGTCATGTTTCTTGTCAAATCTCTAGATGTTTGACATTTGGATTATCCATCAAATCTCAATCGTTTAAATTCCTACATATTTGTTTTACGGTAAAAGGTGAATTGATGTTATTTTCCCAACTCTTCTTTATTTTTTTACTTTTTCCATGTCACATGTGGACTATGAGTAAACGTGAAGAGGGAAAACTACAATTGGCTTTTTGTGGTTGACGACAACTCCTCTTACACAAAGGTGATTCACACGAATCCTGTTGCTTTTTTGGGTTACAAGTTCCAGGTGATGTTCGTTGAGAAGGCAAGAGTGAAAAATATAATTCTTGTATTGTTTGTAGGGAAACCGACACTTTTAACTTGTCTTCTTTCCTGAGTAGAGATATATGCAGATGGGAATGGAGTTTACAAAGACAAAAGAGAGGTTAAAAATACTCTGGGGCGACTGAACTGGTAGGTGAAATGACATGGAGAATGTAATAGTTTATATATCAAACAGATACAATCGCATCGGAGCCACGAGCACTTGACTACAATCTACAATATCATTATGTAAAGTAGTGAGGAGACTCGCTTTCTCTCTCTATCTCTCTCTCTCTCTCTCGCTGTCTGCCTTTCTCTCTCGTTGCATTGCGTTGAAAAGTGGTTAGGATTTTGGATTTTGGACGAGGCCGAAATGTCAGTTGGAGTCAGCCAAGCCACAAATCGAATTCGATAGAGTGTGCCGAGTTAAATGCAATAGAAAAGCCGTATGCTCACTGCACAAAAGACTTTGCATGTCGCCTCGATTAAGTTGTAGAAGAGTAATTACGGAAGCCAAACCACATTTCCCTCTTTCTCCGTATGCTCTGTTCTCTTCCCTTCATATCTATTTTCTCCACTCTTTCACTCTTTTCTTTTTTATCATCTCTCCCAAATAGCAAACGGAGATCAAAAGAAAAATGGAATTGTGACTCTTTCCCCCCTCTCTCTCTCTCTCCTGTAGGTATATTTCATTTGTGTAACAAGAGCTAACAGGAAATCCGTGTATGTCAATTCCCAATTTCACTCTCCACTCCTCAGTCAATGCTACAAAGTTTTCATCCTGGAATTGTCAATCTCAAATTTAGAGACCAACAATCTCCTTCCAACTTTCACTCTCCCATATATGAAGCAATTGAAAGTGAGAGGAAAAACGCGTACCGTAAATGGGACTGGTGACCACAATGTACGACAAAGGAGCAATTTTGTGCCATGATCATTACACAATTAATTGCACCATCCGCCGTCGTCATCTCCATCCCTATCAACATCAAGAATGACGGGAGGGGGGGAATCCCCACTCCTCAACAACGACACTCTAAAGGAAAATAAAATAGAAGAACTACAAACGAAGGAGGACGAGGAGGGACTGGGAGAAAGTTCAGCAGAATAGAGAAAACAACTCCATGATGGATTCCAAAGCTGTTTAGTTTATTTCATGGACTCTTGAGTCTCAAGTCTGTCGGTGAAAGAGAGCATAAAATTTTGATTGTCAGAACTTACATATGCAGCCAGGAATTTAGTCGGTGAATGGGCGGATGGGGGGAACCAGAAGACGAGAGTGAAAAGGAGTGAGAGAGAGAGGAGGAAGAATCTACATTGAGTTTAAGTGCACTCTCAAATGCATTTTAAATGTACAGATACATACCCCTACACTGACGATGACTCTATATTCACTCGTACATGCATCTCCCTGACTTCTTCATGAGTGTGTGTATGTGTAATCAACTTGTGCATGGAGTCCAAGAGAGTTGAAGAGAGTGCACACACATACACACTTCTCTCAGTCATTCACTTGACTCGACTCCTTTCACATTGACTTGTCGCTCGCGCTGTAGAGCCGGCGCTTCTGGGTGAAAGTAATGCAAACCAAGTGCTTGACTTGCGTTTTCTTAGTAGTTGGAGAACTTCAAGATACGGCCGAGAGAACTTTATATACATGTGTGCATTTACATTTCTTTTTTTGGTTTGCTCCTAAAGTTTTAGTACAAATGGGGAAACCACTGTAAATTTATTTTTGCATCAAGTCATGCAATGTGTCTGACTTGCTCTGGGACATTTCCCCATTAACATGTTAATTGCAATAAAGTCACATGTCCAAATATTTTGAATAGTTTGTACGGTTGAGAATAAAATGAATTTATGAGGGTTTTTGACGGTACTATCAAAAAGGTGGAGTTCCATGTTTTTCTTTACTTTCCTTATTTCCTCCTTTCCTGCTATTATGGTTGTAAAATATGTGGGACACAAATGTGTTCCATTCCCTTGCATCTGAATGCCACGAAAAAGAAAGTTGGGAAGGTTGCATTTTTCCAACTCGAAAGAGTTGGGATTGTCAAGACTATAGAAAAGAAAAAAGGAAGAGAGAAAGAGAGAGAAAGTGAGAGAAAGAAAGTAACGTTTACGGTATGGTTTGGATAAAATATGATGCAAGCAGAAATGGTACGCTTGATGAAATCTCTTAAGTTGCATAAGTAAGTGCACCATAAAAATAAGTTTAACATTTTTTCCATTCTTATTCTTGTTCTTGTTCTTGTCCTCGTTTCCATGTTCATGTCTACACACGAACTTGGATGTGAATATCGACAATTTTATGCTCGTTTCCTCTCCAAATTGTTTCTACATCTCTTCACCCGTCTGACTCTACAAAGGAAAACATTTTGAATAAACACGTGTCAACATGCACATGAACCTGAAATAACGTACCTACTTCTTTTAACGACTCGATTAAATAAAAAAACTTTTTTTTAAAAACATTTGGTTTTTTTATTTTGACAAAAATAAGTAGAATTGAGGAGGAGAAGAAGGAGAAGAAGAATCCGCTCTATTAAACAGTGCCGTTACCAATTATACTTTACGTTTAGTGACAAATAATCCCGAGTCGAATATCCTTAGAATAAAAAATGGCGGAATGTAAATGCTGAGAAGGACAATTACATTCAAATGTAGCAAATGAACAGAAAAAGAGAGTGAACGAGCCCACGAGAGACATAAACTGGAGCTCTTTGGTGTCTTTCTTCATTTTCATTTTGATAGTTTGTTTAAACTGTAAAAGTTGACTTTGGTCTCATGTAGTTCGTCTTGTCTTCCACACAATTTCCATCTCATTTCAACTTCCCCCCTCCTTCAAATATCCTACGTGGTATCATTTCCTAGTCGTGACTGTCCTTCCTCTTTCTCTCTACTCCTCTCGGTCCTCTCCTTGTCATCTCCCATCTCTTTACTCTACACCACACTACAGAGTCACAAGGAGATGCAGAAGAAGGAAGAGTCTACAAAAGTCTAGACTCACAAAACGAAACAGAGTTGGACGACTACTCATCAAAACTTAGTAGGGAATTGTCGGCTCAAAGTGTTTTTGATGGACTATAAAGCCCTTATTTTATGACTTGGAGTCTTCACGAGTTTCGTTTTTTTCCCTCCTCTCTTCCTCTCTCCATATCTGTATTGTACATCCATACATATGGATATGGATCTTAAGGTACATGGTGCATACGTATACTTTCATACTTTCCCCTTTTACTCTCACCATCCTCTCGTTTTACTCGTCCTTTATGTGATCCATGTTTGTGTTATGACGCCATATAAAATTCTGTATGCTCTCCTCCTCAGATGAGTTCACCACAGTTGTAGAGAGTAAGTACAAAATAAATATACAACATACAATTTTCAATGTTGTTATTGTTACGAGCGGTGGGGAAAAAGATGGACTCGCTCCCAAATCCACACACACACAAACAAAAAACACATACACACACACACAAACAAAAAACACATACACACACACACACACGAACAATTTCACTCTAACACCAATGTTACAATTAATCCTCAAGTTTTATAATACATTTCATACATTTCGTACGACTTTTCGTTTATGCGTTTACAACACAGGCAGCAGTCATTTCAAACTTCTCCGCCTTCCCTACGAAATCCTCTCTTGATCCAATACTTGTACTCATACTTTTACCAACTTGACACGTTCCCATCCCAAATGTCCATAAGAAAAAGTATTCAAAAACACCACCACAACCCACAACTTTCTTTTCCAGTTCATCTGACCATCCTCAAGTCTCTCTGCAAAAAAAACTTACAAAATAAAACCTATGTCAAAGAAGGAGAAGGCGAAAAAGAGGACGAAGGTGTGAGAGAGTGAAAGTCAAAGTGAGAGAAGGTAGACGCTTTTATTCCGTTATGCCCCTTTTAACTTACCACTCAACCCTTTCAACTGAATTTTTTAAATGCACTTTATTTTAATGCCCTTCGTTTGTTCGCCCTCAGCTCTTGTCGACGACTGCATATTCGAGTCAAGCCAAGTCCTTTATCAAATGAAACTTTTTTTTACCTCGTGCATATAGTACAGGTTTTTTTTACTATTGAGTTCTTGTCTTTTCATTGTGCCCTACATTTTTTATATGTTTGCAATGAGGCAGACGAGGAGGTCACGTATTCGTCTTTCTACATATTTACGTTCCTCTTGACAAACTATGAGCCATCAAGTTCATAGCATAAAGCAGCGAGAGAGGAAGGAAATGCAGTGCAAGTAAAAAGTAACAAGAACGGGCTGGCCAAGGATAAATAAGTTGAGACTTTAGACATGAAACTCCAACTGAAGTTGTAAAAAAAAAAAAATATATCTCAAGACTTTTTGAAATTATACAGACGGGAAAAAAAGTGAAATGCAATTTGTTTAATTCATTTATATGGGAAAGAGATGAGACGAGTAATTCAATGATTTCCCGTTCCGCAACTATGAAATATTTAAATATTTAAACATGGACTTTCACTTAACTTTAGCCTGAGTGTGGAATCAACTCTCTGTGGAGGTTTGGCAAATAAAGTTAAGGCATTGTAAAAAGATTTGGTACTGTATCGAATATCAAAAGCAAAAAAATAAACTATAGAGACTATTTCGTAGTAGTTTTTTTTTTTTTGTAGTTTAGTTGGGATTTGAAACCAGAGGCAATCCTTTATCTGCACAACTTTATACTTCTCCTACACTTTTTTTTCTCGTCTGCGTCTTCGTCGTCTTTTTCAAAGTGAAAGGAAAAAAGAAATATTTAATGTGTTTTTTTACTCTGTCAGCTATGTATAAATACTTTGTGTGTGCTAAAAGAAGCGAATGATTCCTAAATGTCGTAAAGTCATTCCTTTTCCCCCCGTTTGGATTTCACAGTCAAAGTACAAGGAATTGTGTACTGATGGTGATGCGGGTGCTGGAGAAAAAAGTAAGGCCACGGCGGATAAGGATAAGAAGTAAAGTGTAAGTGAGAGAAAAAAAGGAGAGAGAAAGAGAGCAACTCAAAAATAACGACGACTACAAAACGAGAGAAGGCAAGGGAAAATGCAGAAAAGAAGAGAGAGAGAGAGATGAAGTAAGACATTTTAAGGACAGGAAGAAAAGAGTGCAGAGTCAACTTTAAGAATTTAAGTGAGTGAAAGTGAGCACAATTCCAAGTTTCTTTTTTGTCATAGTAAATCCCTCAGGGCATTTCTCACAGGAGATTTTCCTCGCGACATTCTTTTCTTTTGCAAATCTTCTCGGAGAAAAAAAAACTTTCTTCTTCTACTTCCTTTTTTTTTCCTACATAGAAATAACCCTAAATGTTTTTTTTAAAGTTTTGCTAATGTAAAGTGGGAGATTCAAAGGAGAATACGGACAAGAACGAGAACGAATAGACCGACGTTGGTTGACTTTAATTTTTTGAGGGGGTTACAAGAAATTATCTACAATTTACATTGCAGTTCAAATCACCAGTATACAAATGTTAAGTTACGATATAATACAACTAGTTGAACCTAACTTTATGACCAAAGTTAATTTTCCCCCAAAAAACCATACCAAACCAAACCAAACCAGAAACAATATCCAAAATCTAGTGTATTAAGTTTACGTTGGGGGGGGGGGGGAATGAAAGTAATTCCGAGAAAATGTGTCAAAATAAAAGGAGTGAAGACACTTCTAAATGCAGAGCTCACTCGGGAGCTCGCCGAGTATTTGTGTTTGAGTATTGACAAGAAAAGCTAGATTACAAATGAAGTGAAAAGATTTAAGTGGTTTTCATCCGTACGTACACATGGACAGTTCAAGTTGATGAGATTTACAAGAATCTTAAGTATACTGGTCGAGAGTCTATAGCCCAATAGCCACAGAGAGAGAAAGAGAGTGAGTTGTTTGGCTGGTTGCAAGTTGTATTCCTATTGGTATTTGTATTTACTCAGTCTCCTAATGTATTAGTAATAGACGAGACTGTAGGAAATCGGAAATGTTTCCAGCTGCTTCAACTAAACTCACATTCACATTTACTCTCTCTCTCTCTCTCTCTCTCTCTCCGCAAACAAATACACATCCAGACATCCACACACTGCAAAAAGAATTCATTTTTAATGAAGATTGACACTTGTTTGGATCTCATCCTTTCATTTTGTATCTCCTCCATGGAAAAAAACAAACCCAAGGAGCTAAAGAGGGTGGATCAAGTGTGTCTGTGAGTTTGAGAGTGTGTAGGAAAAACTCGTCAGGTTTATTAAGGAAAGTGCGCTCAAAAATGATGGGGATTAGAAGATCGGTTGGAGTATTTTTTTTCTCTCTCTCTCTCGAGGAGAAGAGAGACTACTCTCTGAGTAAATAACTGAGTATAAGAGTCAAGTCAGAGCCCGAGTCTCATCGTCAGTGAAAATGAAAGGAAAAGGAGAAGGAAAAAAAAGAGGAAAGGGGAATGGAATGGAATTCAGCCATAGGTACATTATAAGTCTATCCCTCCAAACACACACACACACAAATGTATTTCCCAACTAATACATGTACATACATAGACCAGTCTCTATACTATACTGTGTGTATGCGTTGGATTGTGGATTGTACTATGACACAACAACAGTGGACGGAGGAGAAGGCAACAGTAATGATGGCGATAGCGATTGAAACGGTCCCCGTAACCTTTTATGTAATGTACTGTTATGTTCTTAAGTTCTTATGAACTACTAACGATAAGTAAGTTTATTTCTTACCATTAGACGCTCGAGTGGACATGACTCTTTCTCTCCAGCTAGCTCGCACCCAAAACTCTATGGAATGGTTGAGAGAGTGTGTTAAAAAGAGGGGGAAAGCCACTTTCCACTCTCTCTCTACTCTCCACAGTGCATGCATATATCTTATACGTAGTTGCATACACTGTGTGTAAGAGAGTGTATGCATGTGTGTCTAATCGTACTTGCAGGGTCCAATATTAGCCGTTAAGGGGAAAACCATATGCACAATGTATACTAAATTGGTTGAGGATGGGCACACAGAGACATAGAAATGTGTTGGTCGATGTGTCACGAGAGAAGTACAGGGACATGCGGACACACATTCATGCATATGCATACCTCGAGATAGAGAGTAGTGAAAGCGAGAGGATGAAATGAGTCGGACTTGGATTTGATGTGGTGAGATATGTAGGAGTGGAGCATTCCTTGGATTTGGATGTTGGACTCAATTGTGAATAAAACTGTAGCTGTAATTGTAACTCCCTTGGAAAAGATTCGTGTTGGGATGGGAGAAGAAGTAAGAAGAAGCAGTGGGAGGGAAATGCAAGTTACGTGACACGTTTATGCGGCAATAATGCTAAAATACGAACAAACTCACCAAAGCTTGTGCAAATACGCAATGCACTGCTTTCTCTCTCTCTTGCTCGTACTTTTACCTAGTCGGATTCTTCCTCGTCTTCTTCGTCCTCTGCTACATCTACATAGAGCACTCAGCTATTTAATGCCAATTTTTCTCACTCACATTAACGACCAACTACTACACGTTTTCCTTGGCTCACATTACACTCTCACTCGTTCTTATATGAAGGAGGACGAAAGAGAAATGTTGAATTAGAAATACAGAAGGAGAAAGAGCGAGAAAGAGAGAGAGAGAAATAGAAAGAAAGTGGGAAGTAACTGGTCCAGCTATTGTCTCCGTCTTTTCTCTGTGTAGCTCTCAAGTTTTTTGTATAAAAAAGACAAAGGACAAAAGAGTAAGAGTTGGAAGATTCAAAGATTTACCATGTCATTTTCATGTCTGAGTCCACATGCTAAATCTTAGTCTTTTTTTCACTCGGACAAAAAAACACAAAGGACTCTGAGAAAATAAAGAGAAAGAGAAAAAGGACATAAGTTAAAAATTACGCCGTTTTTATGCTCGGCCCATTTGGAGTCTTGAACTCTTTCTCTCTCTTTCTGTCTCTCTCTCTCTGACTGAGTAGAGTACAAGAGCTAGAATGAGTTTCTAATTCTTGTGAATGAGTGGACAGTGACGGATACAGACCATTATTATACTCTCTAGAAAATCCAAAAAAGGCACTCAAATTTATTTTAATAAGAGAGCCAAAAAGAAAAGGAAAGAGAGAGAAAGAGTGAGGGGGGAGTTTTATGTAGAGCACAACCAAGCTCAATTAGCGCCACTTTAGAACAATCTACTCTAATTGCGATTGTGATTCGCCAAGAGTCCTGACTCTTTAACATATACTCGCAAATTCGCGAATGGAAATGGAGAGTCCACAAGTCAGAAACAGATTGAACTCGACTCTTTACTCTTTAGTCCATTCCGTTCTCTGTTTTTTCTAAATTCTTTTGTCATTTTTATTCCCATTTCCAGAGTTTGGATCTCTCATTTCTCTTTATCTTAATCACCATCCAAATGTTAGACGATTTGAGTTCGTTGGCAGGACCAAAAGAAACGTAAATACATTTCATTTGAACTCGCTTCATTCCCTGGTTTCGTTGTTTGTGAGTCAAAGATCATTGCTAAAGTTTTTTAAGTGCTGCGTCCAACTGTATTTAACTTGGAATAATGCTTTCCCTCAGAGCGCTCATCATATTTTAATGTCAATCTCTTAATTTTTAACTCTCTTTAATTGCAATTCCAGTACAAGTATTTAGTTTGCAACTTGTGGTGATTTCTGAATCATTTTACTGTACTTGAGAATATCGAATTTCTATCCTTCAATCAAATTAAAGGTTAAGTAATCAACTAATCAGTTAGTGCTCGCTTGGTACACAAAATTGGACTTTGACTCTCAAATGAATGTAGAATGTTTGTATAAAACCTGGGACATTTGGATAGTGTACATCCAGTGGGTGGGGGAGCTATCACACATACACATACACATTACATCCACTCACTCACGCTCTTTCTGAGCGTAAGAATTTAAGTAGGAACTCCCGGAAGTGCAATTGACCAAAAGTTTACTCATGCTCAAATTATAAGCAGATTTTGGCTGACTTGATGCATTTAAAATAATAATGATTGGAGCCTTTTGCCCGACTCACTTTTGTATTTTCCTTTCGTCCCTCAACTATACTAATCACTCGTATTTGTTTTCCCGGTACGTGTATGCTCCCACAAATGCATATATATAAATGTACACTTGTGTCGATACGATACTCAAAGTTATTGGGGAGGGAGGGAGAGAGAGAAAGTCAGAGAGAAAGAGAGTTACATTTGAAATCCTGTTACCGTCCAAATCCTCATCCAACCGTCCAAATATACAATACAAGTAAAAGTAGTCAATCGTGATTGGAGTCAATGGTGAAGTCAAACCGTTGGATATTTATATAGTCTTGATTTTGATCCTGCGTCACACATCCCCCTTAAATTTCTTCCTTTTGTTTTTTGGGATTTCCATTCATTTGAATTTGACATTTTCCTGGACATTTTTAGTCGATGTGACCAAGGCTAAAGGCACGTGTAAGTATTTACGAGTTACATAACCAAGATTAAGTCAAGTCCTCCGACTTGTACAATGTCTGCAGCTCCCTTCATTTCCGCAACTTGGCAAATTATTGTTCAAAAGAACCGAAAGCCCTCACTCGTCAACTTTCTCTTCCCATTACTGCATGTGTAATGTGTATGGAACATAATCAGTGGAATGTGAATACCTTTTTTTGCCAATGAAACAATGACATGGAATTAAAGATTATCGTCTTGTTGAAATCTGCAATCTACAATTTTCCTTGATTGAAGATAAAGAATCGTAAATTGGTTTTTTTTCTTTCCCGGGAAAATAATGTAACAATAGATTGCAGATTAAGATCAGAATGATTTCCTTTAGTTCTTCAAAGGTTTCAAGTTCTGATGAAATACAAGGATTCTTTTTCCGCCGAGCCTTTTCTTTAAGCTTTGAGTACAAACGTACAATTGAATGATGTTGACTTTTTTGAGGGGATATAAAAAAATGGGAATTTAAGTTCAATTACTTAAACTACAATTAAATTCAATTGCTCCAAATTACACATCGAAGTAAAATATGCCAGTTATGACGGGTACAACAATATGTTTGTAGTTTGTTATGCTTCTGGGTATTTATTTGGTGGTGAGAGAAAAGGGGATGGGAGAATTGGGAGAAGAGTACTAAATTGGATTTAGTGGGTGAGAGAGAGAGAGAAAGAGAGGGAAAGAGAGAGGGAGAGGATGGAGGGAACATAAATGGGATTTGATTTTTTTGGTTGGAGGGGACGGAAGTATGTTGAATGAAGTTTAATGTGGGATTTTTGATACTCACCTATGACTGTGAGGTTGACTTTTGCATTTCGTGTTTGAGCCACTCGGAAGTCCACACGACAACGATATACAGCTGCATCAGACTCGGCTGTATTTTCGATGGCAAGGATGGCGGGTCTGGAGGACGAACGGAAATACGCCCGATTCCCAAACACATTCTCATCCGACCAACGCTCAGCCTCTTGAAATGATCGGTCTCGAGCGTCCACACTATAACCACAGAGAAAAAAAAACATTATAGACATTCGTATATGTATGTATACATTGGAAAACTACATATACAGATTAGACATACAAATACTCCATGCATAACACGGTTTCACGTTTCATCGCGCGTACATCACACTCCTCCGTTATATATTTTTATGTGCATATGTATGTGTATTATTTTTTTATTATATGATGCCCTTCACAAATTCCACATTGACCATCGAAACTCTCTCTCTCTCTCTCTCTCTCCAACTCCGGAAATTCTCCCTTGCACACACCGTTGACATGCCCTTTATCTTTGTCTGTGACGAGCAATTCTTCCATCACAGACTCTTTCAGCTCAAAATAGCTTATTCTAAAAATAACTTCCCATATGCTCCCCGTCAAAATCTACAATGTCGAATTATATGACCAGTTTTTAAATAACATGACAATTTATTGATTTGTAAGTAATAAACCTATAGTGTTTTTTTTTATGTCGGGACGTTTGTCTTTGACTTTAAATACAGATATTGAATCAACTCATCAATGATATAATCTGTAAATTTAATGGTAGGCGTCAACAAATAGGCAATAAGAGGTTTTTTTAACTCGCTTCACTTGAATTTAATATCGCAATAATTGATGAGGTTGCCGATTGTCACATGACAACAGGAGAAAAAAGTGACTTCTTTCTGTCAACTCTGGATGGATAGATGGATAGATACCCCTCACGTTAAACGTACCGTACGATACGTAAGAAAAATAAAGAGCATGTACAAAACATGGAGTTGTGTCCTACTTCCCAATGGTATTACCAGTTCTATTTGTATTCGTATATTGGAATCGGGAATGAGCTTTGCTGTGCAGTCACCGTCTCTTTCTATTTGAGTCTCGAGTATTTTCCTATTTTCACATTTTCAAAGGCTCTGAAGCACACAACACATGCATTAATCAATAATCACCATCCCAGTCGTCAGTCATACGTCTCCCTTTCTTCCCAAAGACATCCAGTCATTCATTTTATTTTCATCATTCTTCTCTCTCTCTCTCTTTCTCTCTTTCACTCTTTCTCTCTCTCTCTCTCTCTCTCTCTCTCTCTCTTTCACTCTTTCTCTCTTTCTCTCTCTCTCTCTCTCTCTCATGACAAACCAATAACTACACACAAGCTATATCCAACAGGATATAGCGACAGAGATAGACAAAGTCGAGAAAACAGTCGATGTACGATTGTCAGCTTCTTTGTGTTATTTATCGTACATAGACACATAGGTACGTACACAGTACACAGCATATTTATGTGAATTTGCAGGGTTTTACAATACATAGCAGAGAAAACTTCGGGAAAGTTCGAATATTTGCGTTCTCCAATAGCAAAAAGTGCAGGGTTGGTCAAACACACGTTGTCAGGCTATTATTACGCAGTCATCTCCTTAAATGTGAGGAAAGTATACTGATTATGAGCTCTCTTTTTCTTCACAGTTTTAGAGGAAAACAGACCGGTATTTTTACGCGAGTCAAAGGATTTTTTTTAATTTCCCAGGTTTTAGTTTATTCATCTTGGTTAAATGTAATCATTTGTGGGTACACAATTTTGTTTGTGTTCCGTGAATACCGTTCACGTCATTACTTGAAAGCATCTTGTTGTGTGTGTAGGGAAAGTTGATAGAAATGGGAATTTCGTATATCGAGAGCTTATTCAGATAAAACACACTCAAATATGTACAGCTCTTTCATTTCTTAATACGATGTTTTTGTCAAAGGAAAACAAAATGCTGGGTTATGATTTGATATGATATGATACGACCCAAAAAACCCTTTTTTTCCCCTCATAGCTGCCAGTTACTCTGATCGTGAGCTACGTCGGAAAACGGGGCGAAGGAAAAACTTCATTTTCATCTTCCGTCAACATCATGTCAAGTTGACAAAACAAATACGCAATTCCTTATTCATAAAAACAAGATGCGTGTAATTTCAAGGCTCGTTTGTGTGTCACTGATAAATTCTCAACCCGAAAAAAAAAAATATATATATATCTTTTGTCTTTTCCCAAAGTTTGTTGTTGTTCTTCCCTTTTTATTTCTCATTATTATCTCAATGTTTTAGTTTTTTTTTGTCCAATGTTTCCAATTTATCATGTAGTTTTTTTTTTCTCCAATGTTTCCAATTTATCATGTAGTTTTTTTTTTCTCCAATGTTTCCAATTTATCATGTAGTTGTTAAAAGCGGAAATATGCACACACATAAAACAATGTCCTGAACTCAAGAGAAAATTGTAGTGAGGCCAAGTTGCAGATTATTTATTGTCGCTTGACAAAGCAAACTAAACTATTGTACATAAAATACATTTTCACTTGTAAGGGTTTCGAGTAATGGGGAAATGTATTGAGGTTTGAATGACTAAATAATACATGAAAGAGAGAGAGAGAGAGACAATTTGTTTTCTGCTTTCTTTTACCTGTGCTACTTTCTCCTCCATTCCTAACTACTCATTAGTGTTTGGGTTAGGGATAAATAGATGTTCTATTAACATTCAGGTCAGATGCACAAAGGCAAGAGAGAGAGAAAGTGAGGACAAGAGAAATTCCTAGGCCGTGAGAATTAGATCTTCATTTACCACAACTAATTTGTTTCAACACACGTTTCCGTAACGACCAGCTAATGTAGTGTTTTTTCCTTTATTATTTATTTGGTATGATCCTCAAAACCTGTACTATTTAAATCTCCATGAGTGATTCCTCAGTCATCGATTTTCATACGAATAAATAAGGAAAAGCTCAGACACAAATTTTAATTTATTAAATAACGGTGTGAAAATAGGAAATTGGAAAATCGCTTTCTTTCATTTGGGTTTCCTCCTTCAAATCACGGAGGAAACTGAATATTCATTACTTTATATTCATCATTTTAAGTTTGAGCACAAAAAAACGGAATGATTGTATTCACCCCGTGAGTACAGAGGAAATTTTTGGCTGGTTGTTATTTGGGATTCTGAATTTGATTATGTAGTTCCATTTCATGGGCACAAGTGCATTTTTTGGATATGCCTAAATGTACATACATACATAGAATCTACAATGTACATGGAGCCCTCCACATTTCCGCTTGAATACAGAATCCAAATGTATGTATGTATGTATGTATGCTTGGGAGCTCGACTCGGTTTCCTCCTGTTCAAGATACATATAGTTAAAAAAACCTGGGCTCCAGGTTGCGTTTCAGGAGCACCGTAATCTTCATGTATATAACTACCATGGTTGGCTTGGTGTATTTGAGCTCGAAGGGTAAATATTACATTAGAAATCAGGAGCGGAGAGCCTTTGAATTTTTTATCGGGGGCACAATGTGTATTTGGCGTGTGTGGCAGACAATTTCCCTATGGTGAAACACAGATGAACAATCCATTTGGAACGGATCAGTGTGGTGAGAACTTGTAGCATAGCCAGATACATATACACCGAGAGAGAGCGAGAGAGAGTGAGAGAGAGAATCAGGCTCTGAATAATGGTGTTCAACTAGCTTGAATCATTTATTCTCCTCCTGGACTATTTTTCTGCTTCAACAATGAAATCACCAAATTAACTTTTCCCCCTCTTCTTCTTTTTTTTTCCTTTTCTCCATTTTACATTGGAAAATTTAAAATCCCTAAAATAGAATCAGCCATCTTTTTGTTTCTTTTTTTTACGAAATAATTTAGGAATGAAAGCAAATCTGGATGTATACTGAGGCATATTCTGTTTTCGATTTTACATTTCATGAAGCCATTGTTTGAAGCATATTGATATAATTACGAAATGTAATGAAAATCAAGTATCCTTCCTACGGATAGAATTTTCTATTGCTTGCCATTCGCCATTTACCTTTTCGTTTAGAGAACAGAGTCCAGAGTAGTCTAGAGGTAAGAAATGAATGAATAAAAACATTGCCTCCTTTCACAATGTCGGGGAAAGGCTTCAAGCTCAATGTGAGTAAATACATGTCTTTGCATAAAAATTGAGCATTGTTAAATCCTGAATTATTCACATGGAGAAAGTATTCATGCAATTAAAACCATTTAAATATTTCATTTGATGAAGGAAAAGTTTTTGCTGGTGTTGAGCGCGGACGAGTGCTTCAAATACAGATATAATTTCCCTATGAAATGCGAGTATTTGTGTGTCTGGGAAATGAAATGAAAAGGAATACTTTCCATGTAAATTCAGGATTTTGGAGTGTTCTGAAATTAAATTGTCTTCCTGATACCAATTGGATCCGCGCAGGTTCAGTTTATGAAACTGAGTAATTTGTAAAAAAGTTAAAAAACAATTTCTTTGAGGCATTAAAAGAATTAGAGCTTTCCACTCCTCCGTCGAGAGAGAGAGAGAGAGAGAGAGAGAGAGAGAAAGAGAAAGAGAAATATCCAATCCATCGGACGTTTTCATAAAGATTGGTAAACTTTGACTTCCTCACGCTTATCCTCATCCAGCTCCCATTCTCCATTCTTTTCCTTTTCTTCATCCTCTTCCTCACTCGAAACACAGTGTTTCCTTACTCCAAACACACGCAGACACACACACACACTGAGTAAAAGTAAAGCAACGACTACTTTCCCTTATTCTTTTATACACAGAATATGTTGAACTGAACTCCTTCTCTTTTCTGACTCTACCTCAATCTAAGTCTTTTTTTATATCGACAAACTATTATACTTACGAGTACTTGTACGGTCTCTCTCTCTCTTTCCACTCCTCAAATGTACTCCCTATATTTTTTATATACTTTCTCCATTGTGTTTTTGTGTGTGTGTGTGTGTGTGAACAGGGAAAAAAACCTACGAGTATTTTGTGTATCCGCTCAAGATAGAGAGTCCCTGCTATTTATGACCACAAACTCTTGTTCTCAAACTGTAACATTTTCCTCAGTCATTGTGTTTTTTGGGGGCTAGTTGTTCGAGTGAAATGAATACCTTTTTTATCGTCGACTATAGCCTATAACAAAAATTATTCTCTCTCCTCTCTCTCTCTCTCTTTGTCTCTTTCTCAACTTTGCACTGAGGGTTTGTGCGTGTGTAATGGTGTATACGGGTTCGCATATATATACGTGTAGTTTTTTTTATCCCTTTTGATATGGATATGGACGGGTTTAGTAAAAGGAAAGTGGTTGATACTCAAGAGCAGAACAAAGACAGGGATATATAAAGATATGACTGAAATGGCCAAAGAAAACAAATTTGACTTCATTCTAGATCCCACATCTCAGATATTGACGAGTCATTTGAGAAAGCCTTAAATCTAAATGTCTCAATCTTGAGCAATCCCATGAGTTTTTAGGACTTGTATTTGTGTGTGTGTGTGTGTGTCAAGTCAATTGTACAATTCATTTTCTCTCCTTTTCTCCACCATTTTCTCCAAGTCCCAGATAAGGTTTATGACCGTCCTTAAATGGGCTTTTAGTTTTATTTTGTATACTCTCTTCTATACTTCTACTCCTATACTTTTATCAACTTGTTCTATAATTTATACTATATTTTCCGACTTTTTTCCAATCAACGCACTAACCAATTTTTTAAAAGCCCCGCAGATTGGGACTTTGGCTAAAATTTGAATAAACTTTATAAATGCTAAAAAAAGCTTTTTTCCTTTTTTAGCATAGTACATGATTTCTTGATTTCTTGATTTCTATTCAGTTTCAACAAATAAACTTGACGGGCTGAAGATATTTCCAGTGCGTAATTGATATTCAAAAGTAATTCCCAAAAACATGCTTTCTTGGAATGGTTGTAATTTGCTACGTTGTAACGTAACTGAACTGTGTAGGTGTGAAATGGGAGGAACTTGGAGCTCGTTAGATGAGATGAAATTGTAAAGCCCCCAAACTCTAAACGTGAAATAGTCTGCCTTGATATTGGAGATGGTGAGAGGTAATGATGTCATAAAGTACAAAGAGAGGAGGGCATGAATAAACCATAAAAATGTGTGTATAAAGAGCGAATGACAAAGGATCCCTCTCACATAATGTACACAATTTACTTCCATACGGCCACTAACCCACGCCCGAATGTAATTGAAAAACGGAGAGAGAGTATTCACGTACAAAAAGGTAAAGAGTCCTATTTTTTTACTATGTGTACACAAGATGTGGGTGTGAATATTTGTATCACAAAAAAAAACACGTGTACAAAATACTAGAATACTATAGAACTTAGAACTCGACGTATTTTTGTGCGTCGGTTTACACTCTTTAGAACTCAAGTTCAAGCAGTTAAAAGTGAACGTTGGAAAACGTTAGGAAACGCACCGAAATGTATTTCGATATTTAGATGCGAGTGGAAGAGTTTTGTGGATGGAGATAGTAAGATAAGATGGAGAGAAAGTGAATGTGGATTTGAATGAGGTTGGATGTGAATGTGGATCTGGATGATGGGAGCAGATAGGGAATTAAGATGGATGGACCACGAGACTCCGTTTATAATGGCTTTTGACACACTCTCTCTCTCTCTCTCCCTCTCTATAACTTCATGGCTCAGTGTGGTACTTTTCTAGTAGGAGCGCTCAAAGTACTTACTACGAAAAATGTACATATACATACTTAAACATATGAAGCCTCAAGTGCGTTATATCTTGTATGTATATGAGGATAGAGAGAAAAAAGATGATAAAGTGGATCCATGATACCTGTAAATAGGTCTTCCGAGATCTTCTCTGTACCACAGGACGAGAATAACGTCATCACTTCGTGTATCCGGCAGGGAAATATCACAGGGTAAGTTGGCCGTCTCTTTCTTGACTACTTGAACCTCCGCCATGGGAACTAGAGGGGAAAAAACAAAGAGAGTCAAGACATTATTAACATCATCAAAACTACATGTATAGTTTCATCATCATCATCATATGAACTCGAATACTCATAATTTTCAGCTAGCATCAACTTCAACTTTCAACTCAAAGACTCAAACGTTATGATGAAAATACAGATATTCTGAGCATTACACTCTGATCATCCATATTCATGTGTTTCTATGCAGACTACAGACGACTCTCCTTTCACACACACACACATTTCATTTCCATCTCTACACATCAACAAATAAAATACGCTCACAAACCATGTAGAAAAAAAATTGAGTTCTCTTGCTCAAGTCTCGCTCTCGCGACTTGTATTGCTCCTTGATTACAGGATACAGAAGAAAAAGCGTAACGTAACATCTGAAGTTGGAAAAAGCCATCTCAATCCTACTAATGATACGCACTGCATCTCATTATTAAAAATGAATCCTCTCCCATCATATAATTGAACACCATTAATTTCAAGTCTAGTCAACTACGACGACCCAACGACGCACAATACAGTACACAAATACAAGGTTCAACTCCAACACACACACCTTTCACTTAACTTTTCCCTCCTCAATTCGGAATTCTATAGAGTCTTTACGGCTTACAATTTGCGAGTTATATATTCAAACTGTAAGCATTTCTTTTCCTTTCCCTCATGTTACTTCATATTTTCTCTAGTTACCAAGGAGTGGAAAGCTCGTTTCCCAGCTTCCTTCTACAGCCTATTTATTATATATTATAATAATAATATAAAATTCTGTACGCGCTCACAGAAAAGTAGTCAAGTGAAGAAAGAGAGAGAGAGAGAAAGAGAGAAGAAACTTCTCGTGCTCATTCATTTTTATACGAGAGGAAAAGTAGGGGCCAAATTGTTATTGTAATGTGGATTGTCGTGTACGGAAGAACAACTACAACAACAACACCAACAACCTGATGGGAGATGAGAGGACAGAGTGCACGTAGAAGTGAAAGTAAAGTGAAAGTGAAAGTGAAAGAGGGAGAAATGTGAGAGCAGTCTCATAATACATGAGAATTCCTTGTTTCTCCTTCCAAACAGATGCAGAGCACAGAGGACATGGGCTACTTTAGTTTTATGCGGAAAATCTTAATACCAACACTAATATTTCGCACCCACTTCCATCCTCAACGTCAATGTCAACATGAACAGCAACTTCCCCTTCGTCCTCAAACACATCAAATTAAATCTGCTCCCCCCATAAAACAATCCTAAGATATATTTAGAATATGGAATAAGGGACACGCAGTCATTTGTTTCCAGTTTTCTTCAATGTATGTATAGTACGAAATGGAATCCCAAGTTTTTGTCTCAATTCGAAAACAGAGCTGCGTACTAATTTTGCAGGCAAATTTTGTTTTTTATCTCGAGTTTGTTGTGACGGAAACAATGAATGGCTTTGGCTACCCTTGAATTTAGATTACACACGCTCTTTCGTCCCTCCATTTGATGTGGAGGAACATTGGTTGTATTTGCGTTTATTTTATTTCCTCTTACTTTGGGATTGATGAGCCGGAATTTGAAATTATGAGACAACAGTAGAGAAATTATCGGGGTTTCCTTTGTAGTTTGGAGATAGGGGAGATCGATAAACTATTCTCCAGAGAGAGAGAGAGAGAGAGAGAGAGAGAGAGAGAGAGAGAGAGAGAGAGAGATGCGTTTGGCTGGATTAATTTGAAGTTCTTAGTGATACTCACTTGAGCTTCTCCAAGCACAAGCACCCACATTCATCAACAGTCGAACACAGAACATGAAATCCTGGTACAGTACGCAATATCCTCATTTATTTATTTTTACTCCAAATCAGAATTCGGAGATTCAGCTTCGAATACAAATCCGAATTGGAATGGACGACGATGAGAACGAAAATAGAAACTGCAAATAAATGTGGGTTATATTTAGAACTGAAATGCGTATTGAGAGCAAGGAGATCTCCATCTGTGTCCTTTTTTACTTGTACAGATATTCTCATATCTCATATCCAATAGGGAAAAGAATAAAAAGGAAAGCATATTTTTTATTTTTTGGAACCGTAAAGGTTTTATAGGATCTTTTTTTTTTTTTGGATATCCGTACAAAAGCAGCAGTCACCAGTGAGGTCATGGAAGGTTAAACTCAATGCCAATAAACCAAATTTATTCATGTTCAGAATCTTTCTCTTTTCCTTTTTTTTCCCCGAGAAATATACTAGGGAAATGCTTTTTGACTTGGGAACTTGGGAATTTTTCATACAATTTTTTTTTTTGCTTGTGTCGTGTATCATGTGAGTTTTTTTATATATACTATTTTTTGTGTACATAGTATAACTTTCATTCTTCTTCCCGTTTTTTTTTGTGTGTGTTATCCTTCCACATTTCTTGGAATTGTGCTGATGTAACGTGATTTTTTTATATTACTTTACATTATGCTTTAAAAATTTAACTCTTTGTGCGTAAGCGGAGATAACTATGTACATACAAAAGAAAATTTACTTGTCCTTTGGCTTATTGTAAATTCATCCAAGGGATCATATTCAGAATCAACCCAATTTTACATTCAAGTCACAAAATGAAAATTCTTGGCTGTTCTTCGTCGGGGAAAAGAGTTGTGAATATTGTTTGTGTGGATTTTAATTTATTTTTCTTTCCTTAGGTTCTTGTTGGGAATCGTTAGTTTGTGAGTTCTCTCTATGTTTCTCTGTCGTTGACATGAGGAAGGAAAGAGGAGAGAGCGTAGCGATACGCAAGCAAAAGTAATACGGAAGAGAGAGAGAGAAAAGTCAAAGTTGTAAAGGGGAAGCGAGAAGAAACTTGTACGGCTCAAAGTTTTGGTTGATTTGTAAACAAACAAAAGAGGAAAGTTGCCTGTGAGAAAGAACAACAGAGTCCTAAAAGTGAGGGGGACGGAACGACGATGAATTCTCTCTTCCTCGCTCTTTTTGCCTTTCTCCTCTAAATGAAAGATTCTCCGCTTGTTATTGCCACTTTATTTGTCAATGCAATAACATTGTCTTTATTTACCACAAGACACAAAACATTTCCTTACCGTCCTCCGATTAGTCGTGTTTCTGACTATATGAGTACAAAAGGCTGGTGGTTTTTTTGTATTTGTAATCCTAAGCTAACGAATCTCGGCACAGGAGAGGAAAAGTTATATATGAAAAGAAGAAGAATATTAGGTTTGATGGTTTCTTATTTGCTTATACTCATCTAGAATTCTAGACGGATAAAGAATGGAATGAGAGACCAAGTGTCGACTTTATTATCTCACAATGGAAACTTGGGATGTCGGTTTTGGTGAGTGAGAACAGATACCTTTGTTTTGCTTTTCCAAAGTCAAATTCTGCTACTCTTTCTGTGTGTGCAAAAACACGCTAATGGAAATATCCACAAGATCTCCATTCCTTTTTTTGCTTTTGTCAGGGGAGTGTTTTTGACCTTCTAAAAGAAAAGACGTGAAGTTCACTGCCCATTAAGTCAAATACCATTGACCCTTTTTTGTGTGTAAAGAAGCTACATTAAATATATGGTTGGAAAGTTGTTTGGACACACAGGAGTTCCCTCCGAGTTGATCATGCGTCAAACAAAGCCTGGATTCAAACTCACTTAATTTCAACTTACTTTCCTCGGAATTCACGAGAATATGCGTGGATTGACGAAGAGTGATTGGGGTTGCACATGTGCTCTCGTACAAAACAATACACTTGAATTCATGTGGATTACAGATTACACATGTAAATATCTGTCGGTACGTACAAGTGAGCATCCGTATTATATTGCATTGTACTGTTTTTTGTTCTCATCTCAAGTCTCAATTCTCAACAAACTCATCCGAACCCAGGCGAAATACAGATACGAATTCGTAATAGTAGAGCTGGAGTTGAATTCGAAATAATTGACTAATGATTAATTGAATGAGCGGAATTAGCCACAGCGGTACGTCGGCATGCAAACTTGAAGCTACTCAGCCCACAATCCACAATCTCTCCAATTCCTTCCTAATATCCACGCTAATTTCTTCCCTGGATCTCCTTAATTGTCTTGGTGAGTGCTTGAGAGTGCGGACGAGTCAGTGGATATTCGAATTAAACATGGGTTAGTGGTCCTTCTTCACATCTCTCTCAAGACAAAATGCAAAATCCTTCCTGTCACTAAACCAAATCACATGTTCATTGCAATTGTACACGAAGGGTTTCCCTCGAACTTTTCAATTTTAATCTCCGAGACCACCCAGAATAGAATAAAACCTTTCATATACGATATGTGAATAGTCATGGTCATCCGAATTCATAACTTTTCATTTCACTCCTGACATTTCGGATATCTCGATGCTTGTCCCACGTCAATTTAATTATTTGCACCGGGAAACAAAGAGAAACGGAAAGAGAGAGAAAGATTGGGAGTAATTACCATAATGGCGTAGACTTGATATTTACAGTTGGCAATATCGGAAAGTGTGTTCCCATTAAAGGTAAATACACAAACACACACACACACACACATGGAGAGGAAGAGTGAGAGAGAGAGAACGACGCACACAACTCGTTTAATAGTTAATAGCGTTAGTTGTTCGTTTTACGATAGTGGATTGATGAAACTAACGGAACCAAAGTGAAAAAAAACCAATGCAGTAAATTGCCTTCAAGAATATTAGCCTTGTCTTCTATCACTATCACACCGTGAGATCGATTTAAAGATTGAGATACACCATGCAATGCAATTCAATGCAATGCCATAGAGAGAGAGAGAGAGAGAGAGAGAGAGAGAAAGGAGAGCCAAGACTCCAACTGAAAGGACTGATAGATGGAATAGATGAATATCTATATCGTCGCGGCCCAAAGAACTACAGTACAGAGTATCAGTATAGACTATAGTTTATAGTTTATATATGAATACTCAGCAGAAAGTAAAAGCATCAGGATTCAAAACACTTTATATCTGTATTTGTATAGCAACTCCTTTCTCTATTCTCTCTCTCTACGCTATATCTGTATGTACACTTGGTTTGAGAGAGTCTGAAAAGTTGGAAAGTTGCTTAAAACTGCTGGAGCAAGTTACTGAGTAAGACGAACATATAGAAACAGGGAACAAGAAAGAAGAAAGAAAGACGAAGAAGACAAACTGTTTGGGCGAGTAATTTATATTTAAGTTTAGCTATTTGTAGTGTAGCTTTAATATACATTGAGTTGAGTTGAGTTGGAATACAGATAGGGTCTCTCAAACGTGCATGTGGATGGATACAAATAAGAATTGGAAATGGACGAACTGAGTTGAGACAGAGAGAGAGATGGGGGGAAGGAGTTGAAGATAGTGATAGTGACTGGAGGTAGACAAGAATCTTTAGTTGAAGCACTTGTGTACCTAAAGACTTGATTCACTTTAGCTTTTTTATTCTTCTTCTTCCTTTTCCCTCGTTCTCTATTCTCCATTCTACATTCTCCGGCTCGCACTACCGCTACAACATTTCCTTCCTTTTACTTCCATTTCCATTAAATTGCTCGATTTTACTTTCTCCATTCTACTTTCTCCTTCCCAACTACCAACGACTACTTGTAATCTATCTGGAATACACTTTGAGCGCCTCTCTGTATTACTCTGTAGCTCGAGCTTGAGTTAAGTCTTTCCCATTTTCTCTCTAGTATGTCGTACTTTGGTTATTTGCGTGTAGGTTTTTGGGGGGAAACACTTGCTCCGTCTCAATCTATTGATTAAAGTTCAACTTTGATTAATCAAACAGAGCGTTTGGAGGTGGTGTTTCAGATGGGCTTTAAATTAGAACAGATTAGTCGAATTTAGATACACAGTATCTAAAAAACCTCTACTAACTCCCATACACCTTCATTCTCTACCTACACAGCCAAAGATTGCAGAATGGATCGTGTGTAAAGACAACTCAGTACTCGTGACTGATGGATGGATTCCTTCGTGATTGCACATACAAGAATCTCAAATGTCACATGCAAATTGTCTGCTTCATACTAAACAAGGGAAAACTACATGTAGAAAAATGACAAGTGTAATTGCAATTCCGAGTGTTCCACCCTCTTTGTAGTATTTATAGATATAAATTATTTCCAATTAGGACTGGATCAATTATCCTGCATTTAGTGTCCTTCTCTATCTTCCTTTGTTTTCCAAGAACTCGTGTCGGTTGTTGTTGTTGATATTTTTGTTTTTGTTGTCCTTTTAGTCGTAAATTCCGATGGCTGTTTTCCCCCAACCATAGCAAAGTATTGACTATACATATTGTTATATAAATGCATAGTTTTGAGTTATATCAAGGTATTAGTATAGTATCCGGTAATGCCAGCCTCAATTATTTATCGTCAGAGCTTACATTACCTGGACAGGCAGTGAAGTGCATGTATAGACACTCCACCGCTCATAGGAATTGACGATGGAAGAAATGACAG
>JAIUND010002131.1:0-25463 GCA_034699125.1 Gisinianus flammeolus | reverse complement strand
ACAAAGGAACTATAATTATTTTCCTTAATTTCGTTGACCTGCTGCCAAAGGTCAAATGGCTGGAGATGGAGCTTTGGCTCCTTCGACATGATTGTCTGCCATGACCTTTTCTGTCACCTTGAATTTTTTCACAATTTGACCCACAAAGACGGACGCAGTAGTATCATTTACGCAAATTAAGGAAAATCAAAATCGTTATAGTTCGTTTGTGAACTTAACAGACGATATATGTATATACATGTATATATTTATTTACTGTCTGTCTGTCTGTCTGTGTGGATTTAGGGAAATTGAGGATGCACACAGAGACTGTGCTGTATATGCAGTTGCGTATACAATCGAGACAAAAGATTAAATAGCCGCAGGTCACGTCAGCTCGAACAACGAATATACTCGAAAACACATTATTTCTTCACGTTCTTATTTTTATATATTCATCATCACATGATAGAAAATAGAGAGATATTAAAAAACTTTGTGAGAGAGATGAAAATACGATATATTTGATATTATTGCTGTGGATGGAAAATTGTTGAGTTGAAGTTGAAACGGAAATTGAAAGAGATAATTAAAACAAATCCCCGGCTATCTCCAGCCATTTTTGTCGTCTCTGTGTGTGTTCAAAAGGAAAAAACGTTTGAACTTTTTCTCTCGACGGTGACGGTGACAGACGGATTTTTTTTATTTTATTTTTTTGAGCCATTTTTTACTTAGTGTGTTCAATACATTTTTCTTTTGACAAACTTTGGAATGGCAATGGCGAATGGCATCAAGTTTTTTAATTGGAATTGGTCAGGTTAAAAACATTAGAAAATTCCGTGTAAAAACTTTTCATAAACTCAAAAGTTGTGGACGACATCCGAGTTGGCGGATGATTTGATCTAGTTTCTGGTCGTCTGTCTGTCTGTCTTCCCATTGTGGAGAAATGGAGAGTTGAGGCTGGGTTGTCCCATTTCATGTAAGTAGTAATATAAATGAAATCACAAAAGAATCTCTCAACGTTCCACATCCATTAAAAAAAACAAGTTGACTATACTTCAAATTTTCCTTTTCCTTTTCCTCTTCGTCTTGTTCGAGTTTCTCGAGTTTGAGTTGTGAATGGGGCAAAACTTTTGAACTCTTTTACAAAATTCTCAGAGTTCTCTCACATCTCTGTCCAGTTTCCACAGCTCCAACGAGCAAACGAACGAACAGACAGACAGATATTGTCACTGAAAATCCGATGACAGGACAAGAAAAAAAGAGCTAATCTGTTTTTGTCTGTGGAAGTTTAAGTGTCAAATGTCAAATTGATATGGAAGTGAGCCAATGATCAAGAGAGATCGAGAGAGGGAGCGGGCATTTCTTATCTTATATTAAGAAATCCAAGAAATCCACAGAAATCCAAGACAAAATAAAATTAACTCAAACAAAAAAACCAAGCCAAATCAAATCAAACCAAACCGAACCAACAAAAGTTCAACAAAACTGTTTTCCTCGAGACTCTGGACAAAATCGTTACAAAAGTCAAACGGCGTCGAATCTTGACAATTTACAATTTACACGATGCAAAATAAACAGGAATGTATACTAATGAGACTAATGTTAAAATGTTATAATGAATTGGTGTGGGCTTACGAATGGTGGGTGATTGTTGTGGCTGTGATGGTTGAGGGCGAGTGAAAGTGACGCGGACGGCTCCTTCTTGGCCGGTGGTCTGCTCCAAAAACACGACGAGGAAAATGACAATAGAGATGAATGAGAATGAGATGGAAAATTCCCTGATGGGACGACGAGGACTCGTCTCAAATGCCATCATCATCATCCAAATCAACTTGATATACTCTTTTGTTTCACTCACTCATACAAAAACAGGAGGATTCTTTCTTTCTTTCTTGATTGCTGCACAAATTACGGGGGAACTCACAAAATTACAAATTACAGTAATTATATAGCAGCCGGTAATGACTGACTTTGGACTTGTACTTTGATGGAGGAGGTGTGATGGATTCAAAGGGAAAATGACAGTGTTTCAGTGTTTTGATGTGATGACAGGTTATGTGACGCCCAATTCAATTAGGATGATGTCTCGTTTCCTTAATTAAATTTTATTCAATCTCCTTTTCTCACTCACTCACTCTTGCCGGTGCTCACACAGCTTCATTGAACGGAGGAGTCGTCACAAACAAACGGGAATGAACTAAAAACAGTCTTTTCTTCCTTTCTTGTATATATAATTCTGGATTCTGGCGTAATCTTGATGATCTTGTTTGTTGTTTGTGTGTGGAGCGATGACTCAAGAAGAAAACGAGCGAATGTGAGCGAATGAACGAGAACGGAGGTGAATGTTGGACGACTGAATGATGTGAGGAGTGTGAGTTAATACTACTTTAATACATACTATCTGTAATAACCACTGTGCTTGTGATGCTGATGAGGATGAAGATGAGGATGAAGATGAAGATGAAGACGGGTGAGATTGTGAGATGAGGATCGTTTGGATATATGGATTGGCGTGATTCGTGATTCCATTGACTTATCGTACCAACTCGTCGTCATCTTGGTCGTCGTCGTTTACATAGACATTGACCGTGAAATTAAATCCCCACACACAGTCCACAATCCACAGTCCACATCCATTAGATTGGCCATTGGGAATGGCCACAAGGAAAAACTAGTTTTGTTAGTTCATCTCAACGGCTATTCTATTGTTTCGCCCGTTTTCTCTCTCTCTCTCTCTCTCTTTCTTCCTCTCAGATGAATCATTTCATCTCATTTCATCCCTCGCTGTTTCTGTTTGGTCGTCAATTAATCTTCTGCCACTTTTTATTGTGTTGTCGTTCATCTCATCTCCAAAAGCTAAAACTAAAACAGTCGTCATCCGACAAACACAACCACATCCAATCCAACTTTTTTTTTTCTTACAGAGTGTAGTCTTGCCTCTCGTTTAATATGGTCAGTCCTGTTTTCTTATGGTCTCTGATTGTTGTCTTGTTGTGAAATTGTATATACGGAGAGCGAGTGATGTAATGTGATGTAATATGTAATGTAATGGACAATCTAAACGATTGAGGGTCTAAACGGACAATAAAGATCACAATTCCTCTCCGTCTCCGTGTCCGTTGTGTTGTCCCGTCTTGAACAGCCATTGCCATTAGCCATTAATTATGCAATGCAGTTGGAGAAAAAATTAATAAATGTGGAGAGACAAGTGCAATTACTTTATGGAAATGTCAGCCAAATTCAAATCCCATTTAATATTCCACATCCACATCCAGAAACAATAAAAAAAAACGCAACAAGAAAAGGATGAACGAAACTGACATTGAGATTGAGAGATTCATACAGAAATCCTCATCCGTTTTGTTTTACCTATATGCAAAAACTCACCCGCGCACACACACATGATGCAAAATGCAAAATGCAAAATACAACGAAAAAAAAGTCGTTTTCTCCCATTAACAATTTTGGGATTGGGATTGACAGCGACAGCGACAGGCAAGGAATTTGCACAAATGTTTTAATGTCTGTCTATCGGTATTAATTATTCATCCGTTCACATCCAATCCGTTGGGGATCATGCGGACAAAAAAGGAATAAATATATATATATCGTACATAATGGGCAAGATTTTTTTCAAATTGTGTATTTCTTGTTTGTTTGTTTGTTTGGGGGTCAAATGTCAAATATAAAACGTGAACTCATCGCCGTATCCGTCTTTAGGCACCTAATACCTTATATGTATATAGATTTTCCGGCATTTTTCCACGCATGAAATGTGGAAATATGTATTTGTATTTGACGGGGCAACTTGTGACTTTCTCACCGTCATCTTCGTCTTCATTGTCATTGTCATTGTCATGGGCATTCTCTGCTGTGTGTACAGCAATGTGGTCAAAGTCGGCAAGGAAATTAAAAAAATACAATTTGTTTCCGCTAATCCGCTAATGGATAGAATTGCGTCCCCCGTTATATATTTTTAATGTGCTCATTGTCTTTGTCTTTGCCTTTTGTCTTTTGGCAGTGAATGAGGATGGAATTTCATCCTCCACACTTCATCTGTGACTATATGGAAATGAAAATCCATTCAATTTTTTCAATAGCAAAGAGGGACATAGAAAGAAAGAGGACGGAGTTTCCTGTATAGATATAGCTGTGTGCGTTTCGTCATTTGCCATTTGCCATTTACCATTTAAGTGCATTTACAGCCGTGTGGACTTGTGGATTGTGGATTGTGAATGAGAGTGATGGATAAATAATTTGCTTATAGAACTGATGTGCTTTGGGCCTCTGTCAGTCGAGTTCGAGTTGAATGGGGGAAAAAACCTTTGGACGTTGACAGATTGGGAATTGAGAATTGAGAATCGCTTGCAAAGGAAAAGAGAGAAAGAGAGAGAGAAAGTGCCGGAGGGGATTTAGCAATGCAAGGCTGATTGTGAGTGAATCCAACCGGTTCAATGTCTCTTTCATCTCTCTCTTTTGCTCATCTCATTCCATTCCATTCTGTCTTCTGTGTGCACATCTCAAACACAAAGCAAAAAGAACAAGGAAAAAATATCGATTAAAAGTACACCTTGTTTAGCTCTATATCTGTATATATAATGTGGAAAAATGGCAGTGCATTGTCCATGACACAAACACAGGGAGAATTCGGAAAAAAATGACGGGCGGCGTTCAAGTTGAGCATTTTGAGCATATGCATTTTGAAGGGGGGGATTTCGGAATTTGAGATGAGCGAAATATTATGTGTGCGTGTGCGGGTGCGGGCGGATTCCTCATCATCAAAATGATGCAGCCAAATCCACAGCTGATTTCCGTTTTTTGTTGCTCTCTGTCTATATACTCTATACATGAACAATTCGGGAAAATTGGAAATTGGGGGAATCCGAGCAAAGATTCACACATTCACGTCCTCTTAATTTCGCGAAATGCGAAACAATTTTATGGTCTACTGATTTCATTATTGCCGTATTTATGGATATCATGACTGAATATATGTAAAATTCCAAAAAAGAACAACAAACAAATCGGATAAAGATAAAGATGACTTAATTTTACTTTATTTACTTTGATTTTAAATATTATTTTGTATTTGTAGAATGGTCGAGGACATGGAGACTCTCATGTGCAAGCAAAACGTTATTATTGTTGACAATCCTGAATATTATTAATTGTTACAATGTCTACAATTATTATGTACGATATTATATGTATTGTCTTTTATGTATGGTATAGAAGTTAACTTTTCTCTACTTATTTGAAGGGAAGGCAAATCCCTGCTCCATGTGAAACTCGATTGTTTGTTGTTCAAGTGGAAAAGACAAATCTTGCCCGGACTCCATGAGAATTGAATCATCAGAGTTGATAAGGTGATGCTGAGTGGTATTAGAAGAGGATTGGGCTTGGGCATTATTGCTTCTACATCCGCCCTGACAGTGATTACATGTAGCGTCACAGGGTCCGTATCCACAGCAGGGCGTACACATCGTCCCATCCGAGCATCTCACCCAACCCGCACATGGACAATACCACCCAGAAACTCCACCACCATGTCTTTGGAATGATGAGAGTAGGTAGCTCACACTCAATACCATCCAGAGAAACCGCAAACCTCCTGAAAGTGGTGAGCGTCCCATCTATACAAAATTCATCATCGTCAATCGTCACACACAGTAATTCAGTCACAGTAATTCAGTTAGAAACAAAAAAAAACTTCAAATATACACCATTTGACAAAACTATACAATGAAATTAATTTCTTACCATATGTTATTGTTATTGCTATTGTTATTGTTGTTTGAATCCTAATTAAATGGTGGCGAGGATCGTATGTGTGTGTGATGGGATGAGGATGAATAAAGTTTGATGATGAAAATGGGAAGTTGATGTGTGTGTGTGTGTGTTTCGAGTTTTCTTATCTAATTCAAATGCAAAACTGCATGTGCGCAGCCAAAAGTAAAAGATATAGAACGGATCACACGGGGTAATTGCAGCCGGCCAATATATTTACGACATTTGTAATATTTTTTTGAAATTGTTTTTCGGGAGAATATGACGACATAGTCTGAAGTTTTGGGATATTTAAGTCTTCAATTTTGGTCACAGTTGCGACCGGAAGTCGAGCGATCGAAAAAACGTCTGTCAGAAAAGTTCAAACTGGCTGTATATATGTATAATTTTTCATATAACTCAGAAACGGCTAAACTCAAATTCCTTTTTTTTCAATGGATGTGCAAACTTTGATGCTCGGACTAACAAAAGTGTTTTACTTAAGCTAATTACAATTAAAATGGACCAGCTGCAATTGCCCCGGGATTCTGTAAGTTGGGGGCAATTGCAGCAGTGTATTTTGAATGGGACATGGGACAATTGCAGCCATGTTGAAGCATATTACACGATTTTGAAAGTTGGACAATACGCTGAATCCAGTCCCGTAAAATTCATCAAATAAACATAAGCGTAAACTCATCCAAACTCGATTAATGATTCAGAATTCGAAGTTTGTCACGAGTTGTATGTGAATTGCCTCAATGGTTGACATTACCATCATTCTGAGTTCAAATGTCATTTTGCAACTCATAAATTGTGAGTATTAAATGACTTTGGCGGAGCGAAGTCCGTATATACTGTTCAACTATAAGAATCGCCTATTATGCTTCAACACGGCTGCAATTGACCCAATGTCCCATTCAAAATACATGGCTGCAATCACCGAGAGTGACCCTATATATATGCCCAATCTCTACAAAATACATATTGATTTTCCTCTCATATTCTCACTTGTTGATTCAAATCCGTCATCAAATATAAATATATATATAGATATGTATATCGTCTGTTAAGTTCACAAAGGAACTATAATTATTTTCCTTAATTTCGTTGACCTGCTCCAAAGGTCAAACGGCTGGAGATGGAGCGTTGGGTCCTTCGACATGATTGTCTGCCATGACCTTTTCTGTGGCCCTCAATTTTTTCACAATTTGACCCACAAAGACGGATGCAGTCGTCGCATTTCCTCAAATTAAGGAAAATCCTTATAGTTCGTTTGTGAACTTAACAGACGATATGTGTGTACAATCTCTAATGTTTAAATATAGAATCAAAAGTGAGGGGCTTTAAATCAGAGGAACAAATAGGAGAGAATGCATGTGTGCAATGTGCATGTGTGTTTGTGTGTATATAATATGAGTCATTCGGACTCCTCACACATACATACTGTCCATTCGGATAAAAATGATTATTGACTTAATTTGGAGTTGGCGCGGGCGATGATGTGATGTGATGTCCTTGGAATTTGGAAGCCAAACCAAGGTGTAAAAGCTTTTTCACTTCCAAATTCCAAGGACATCACATCACATCCTGGCTCGCGCCAACTCCAGAAAAAGTCAATAATCATTTTAATCCAAATGGACAGTATATGTGTGGCATGTGTGTCATTTTCACATTTCACAGTTGGAGGATTGGAGATATTGGAAGTGTTTGAGAATACCCTCCCCCCCCCCCACAAATCGTCCATCAAACTGGAAAATATATACAAGTCAAGGTCTTCATGGGAAATAAAATAATTCCTTATCCTTTTTGTGACACATCTTATTTTGAGAATGACTCATACACGGTAATATACGTGTGTGCATGGGAATAAATGAAATGAAACACGTAGTTACAACGTGTAATGACGCTTTGACTTGGACATTGAAACGTGTGAGTCGAGAGAGTTGTAGATATATATATATGTATCGTCACACGTATATATCTACAATTTGCGGGAGAGAGGAGAAAGAAAGATATAAAAGATGCTCCAACCAGCACAGTTCATATTATACATTTTCATATCCAGCATGTGCGTCTTCGTATGTTTTCAATGTGGTGATGTGATTTCAAGAAATACACACATGTATACGAAATAAAAATCAAATAATAATATAGATCAATCCAAGTGTGAGTTTTTTGGATTGTCAATTCACTCACGATGAATTTGAACACTTTTGCACACATGTATTTTCTTCATTTTTTTTATTCTCTTCATTTGAATATTTCTTGTTCATTGGGATAAATAATATACAGTCCATCCAAAAACTTTATGGACTTTTGTGAATTTATTGGCTCCGCCCATAGAAAAAGTTTTTCTTTGCAGAGTTCCTTGCTGTGTACACAAGTGTAAATGGAATCTCGCCATCTTGTGCCATATTTTCGCACTTGAAAATTGCGTATCCAGATGGCGGGATTCCATTTGCACTTATGTATACAGCAAGGAACTCTGCAAGGAAAAACTTTTTCTATGGGCGGAGCCAATAAATTCACAAAAGTCCATAAAGTTTTTGGATGGACTGTATAAAGGTATGCTGTGGGTTTCACATATGCTCACAAAATCCCATTGGTTTCTTTCGTTTGGCATTGACTTGGTGGAAACGGGTAATTCCAAATGTCCTTGGAAGTCCGTTTTCCAATTCCAAGGAAATGTATACTGGATTTCAAAAGTATATTACATATAATTATGGAATTAAGAATTAGAATTATACAAGTTCTATATAATTTAGAACCAGACGGCATCAGCCACGTTGCGTTTGGTGGAGGAATCGTCGTCATTGTCCTCATCGTTGTTGATGGGTTTAAAATAGAGTTGACTGGTCATGGGATTATTCCGCTTGATCTCGTCAAAGAACCGGAAGACGATGGGTAGACCAATCAAATGAAAGAGCGTCTCGAGCGTAGTAAAAATGATTGTGGCCACGGCTTCCATTTTCATTTCATACATGAAATAGAGGATGCACAATTTAATGATGAGGATGATGAGGAGGAAAATACAGGTTTTGAGCCAGACCCGACTCGCCTCAAATGCTTTCAATGATTCCTCCTATATAAAGACAACATCAAATACAAATTAAAGCACCACATCCACATCCACATCCACATATTTCATATCGTCGGTTAAGTTCACAAAGGAACTATAACGATTTTCCTTAATTTGTGGAAATGCGACGACTGCGTCCGTCTTTGTGGGTAAAATTGTGAAAAAATTCAGGGTGACAGAAAATGTCATGGCAGGCAATAATGTCGAAGGACCCACAGCTCCATCTTCAGCCATTTGACCTTTGGAGCAGGTCAACGAAATTAAAGAAAATAATTATAGTTCCTTTGTGAACTTAACAGACGATATGCTGTATATAGAAAAACCAATAATTAAATCCACACAATTCACATAATTAAGAGCGAGAGAAAATATTTAAAAAATTCTTCCCACCAAAAAACAAAAAAAAATGGAGGAAAAATTAAAAGAACAAAGGAGCAAATGTGTGAAAAAACTCACTTTGATATTGGACGCGTTGAAAAGGGAGACGGCGACGAGGAGTTGAATGAAATTGACGGATAAAATCCCGATCCAAGCGATGACAATCATATACCCAGTAATCCCCACTATATAGAAATACATATATACAAATCCACATTTAAAACACCCGCCGAAAAAAATTCAAATTCAACCTTTCCAATGAATTGAATAGCAGGGGAATTGTGAATTGTCAAGTTGTCAAAGTATATGAAGTCGTGGATAGAAAAATGAACCTACTCAGACTTTTCACCTTTGTATCGTAATTTCACCACAGTCATATATGAAGAAGAACATGTGGCCTAATTGTTTTCAGAAAAAGTTACAAAAGTTTGTGAAAAAAAAATTGTAAATATATTTAATCAATTTACAAAGTTTAGCTAAATTCAAACAAAATATATGACGATGATTGGTGATTTCTTTCGTGGGATTTTTGAATTACAAAATCATCTCATCGAGAAACGCCTATGAGAAACGCCAAAGCGGCCAAAAAGGAAAACACAAATGGTATCTTTTAATCTATATATCGTAGAAAGTTGTATTCGGTCCCTTTTTCTATCCACGACTTCATATACATATATATTTAGCTTCTTGTCTGTCAGTTTCCCGTTCACTTTGTCACTATATATTTTTGAAGGGATAATTGCCTGTGTGTGTGTGTACTGGTATGGGAATTGTATGTGGGGAGTTGGTGAACGTGGGTGAAAGTGAAAGACTTTCACTGTGTGACAGTTGAAAGGGACAAAAAATAAGTAAAAGCTCTATTTTCCCGTTGAATATATATACCTATACATTTGATGAAGAAGAATGTGGGGGAGACAAAAGACACAGAAAAGACAAAAAGCAAAGTGGGAAAGTTCTATAACAGAGTTGAAAAAGTTGTATGTGACGTCAAACGGAGAGGAAAACGGAGGAGGGAAAAGTTGCGAACTCACACACACACAATCGCAATCCCTATCAAACTGTCTCCAATTTTGGGGGTGGGGAGAAAAAAGGGGGGTTTATATCTATAGATACTATGGCAGAGTAAAAAGGGCTTACATTCGCCTGGGGTCATGGGGACTCGCGGCAGGAGCCAATTGCTCTCCTCCTCCTATACAATACAATACATTTAACAAATTAGGAACAATTACGAAAAAATCCCCGCCAAAACTTTGTTCGGTTTTGTTGGGTTTTCCATTGTCATTGTCATTGGTCACTTTAATTCATTTAAGCAGGCAATTAAAGTTCATCCTGCTCACATGAACACATGGAGTTGATGGAAATGATGATGTTTATATTGTGTTAGGAAAAAAGAAAAAGACCACCCACGATGAAAAAAGTTATAGATTTAATTGAGAGAGATAAAGAAATTAGTTATAATTGAGTGACCTTTTCAGGCATTTCTTGGACCATGAGGGTGAGACCATGGAAGACCAACATCCCCGTCGCAAACACCTATATACACACAAGTAACACGCAAAAGTCAACCAATCAAACACAATTAATTCATTTAATTCCATCCCCACACACATTCACTCATTATTAAGATTAAGATATATATTGAATTCTATTCTATCGAAAATCTAATCAAATTGATATCAAAATGAGAGCCAGAGCCAATTACGAATTACGATAAAAGGCGCATATTTTTACGTTTGACAGTTTTTCTTATGTTACAATTGTGTATCTATTTATATATATATACGAACTAAGGGATTCTCTCATTCTCATTGTGACGACTATAATTTCCCTCGTTTCTCCCGTGCCTCTGTGTGTGTATAAATTTGTAGTTTGTATAGTGCCGAAAAATGGGAAGGAAAAGACAATGTATGTGTGTGGAGAATGGAAAAGTTGTTACACATATTTTCGTGACGACGCGTCGTCACACAGCGCAGCCGATTGTATAATAAAGGAGCGAGCGGAGAAAGTTTTCATATAGTTGAGTTTATTCCCTTTCATGTGCATATATATTTAGTTTCACTTTAACTTTGACGTTGACTTTATTATTGGCGGTGTGTGACTGTAACTGTGACTGTGTGTGGATTTGGATTTGGATCCCCTTTTTTATTTTCATCCCGTATAAAATATATTCTTCTTTTGTTCTTGTTTGATTCGGAATTCGGAATTCGGATTCTGATGATCGGATCTGTGTATGATCTGTGCATTTTCTACATGTGTTTCATGTTTCCCAATCCCAATCCCAATCCACAGTGGTTTTCTCTCTTTCTCTTTCCCCTTTCAATTTTCAATGGACATACTTAAATGAAATATAATAATATAATATAATATAAAAAGCATGTGTATATTATATATACAAAGGAAAATATCGGTATGGATTTCATAAGCCGCGCGCGCGGCTCTTTGTCTCTTTTTCTTTCTCTTTTGTCTTTTCCTCATATCTCATCATCTCTGGATTGTTCCCCGGGATTTGGAATGAAGCTCCTCGTCAATTCCCTCGACATTATTATCATAATTATTGTATTGTAGTATTACACATGTAGACATCCCCGAGATGAAAATGGCTGATTGCAAATTGGGGAATTGAGAGCAGCAGCAGAAGCACAAAGAATCCGAATCAGAATCCGAATCCGAAACAGAAACAGACTGGGGAAAAGCGCATTCATTTTCATTTTCATATTCACTTCCACACAACTTCCAACAAATTCTCGTCTCCTCGTTCTTCAATTGCATTATTATGTGTATTTGGCTTTGGCTTTGTCTTTGATGATTTGCTTTCGGTTTTGGCTTTGATTTTGGTTGTTGAGGGATTCATTTCATTCATTCATTCATTAGGAATTCATAATAATAAACAAATATATCCGAGCGCTTTCATATTTGCCGCCATCGCCATGCTCATGTCAAGAATATATATTAAAAAACAAAAGCTTCACAAAATCCTTCATTCTGCATTTTTTTCCCTCTCCTTTTGTTCATTTAAATATAATTTTAAGTATCTATGTATAATATACGTATGGAAATATCATGAGGGAAATTTCCATATGCCACACAAATTCGACGACTGTGCACATCAATCGCAATCGCAATCGAACGTATTTCCACACTCTGTCATTTGAATTGTGTGGCATTGCGATATTTTGGAGCATATACACAAACATATTTATATGTATTTGTTTTCCTCCAGATTCTTTATATAGTCAAAACGAAACCGAAACCCAAAAACCCGAGTAAGGAAATAGAAAATGAGAGGACAGACATATGCAGACGATCATATAAAACTCGGCGTTTTTTATGGGTCATTTTAATCCCGTATTTAAAGCAGACACAGCAGCAGCAGCCCAACACACGAAGGATTTTCCTATTGGGTTTTAACTTGTATATATGAGATTCTCCACCAGAATAGGGACCATTTACGTAAAATCATCACTTTTTTGCATATTTATGTGGACAATACAGAACATGGAGAATATATTTTAGGACAAGTTTAAACCATTTTTACTGACCAAAAGTAATTTAAAAGGGTCGTTAAACTTCTCCAAAAGTTCTAAATTAAAGTAAACCGGTGATTTATGATTTGTGTAATTTAAATTCAATTGCAATCATTGAGAAACTTACATTTACGCGCCAAACAACCGAGAATATTCAAAGCGCTATAACTCAGAATCTATATAGGTTTACGTAAATGGTCCCTTTTCTTACGGTCTTCTACATATATCGTATGTAAGTATACCTACAGTTTGTTTTCTTTATCTCTCGCATCTGTGTCGTATATAAGTCGTCGTCGTTGTTTATCTGCCCGCACACACACACAGTAATATATATGTACTTATATAGAAAGGAAACTGCGCGTACAGGAAAATGGAGATTGTCCAATTGTCCAAGAAAAGGCAAAGAAAATCATTGGGGATCAAAGAAAGCAAACTATATACACATTCACATTCACATTCACACACACACACACACACACACCCTAATACTTTCCCTTCGTCTATTTTTTCTTTTTTCTATATGTTTTTTTTGTCGTCGTCGTCGTCGTCTTGACGAAAATTGCCAAAAGGAAAAAGAAAGCATTTCAGTTGGAATTTGCTTATTTTGATTTCAAAAGTCTCCCACACAGGATAGGAGATTTGTTTTTTCATGAAGGAATTTGAGATGAGAGAATACATATAGAATTGAGTTGAAAAAATGTCCACATATTTCATTATTTTTATCGTCCTTTGTGGGGAAATTGAGATGAATTTGCGTTTGTTTGTTTATATATAGCAGCTCGAAACACACAAACGGGGAAAAAAATGAATGATAAGGAAATTTACTTGCCTTTGGCATTTTGGCTTGAATATCTGCATGAATCAATTTTAATTTTAATTCTATATAAATCCGTGCTCAAATCCAAAAACAACAATATACAGATTTCTATATCTACTTTCCGTCTATATATACAGATTAATTTAATCTTTTATTCCAAACCCGAAAATCAGTGTGTGGAAATAATATGCAAAAATATATATTATGATGGCGATGGCGATACAATGAGGACAGGATTTTTTGAATGAATTTCATGAAAGAAGAACTTACGGCGTCAATGACGGAGATGAGTTGAGCGGGTTGCCGATTCCGGATGAGATCCAGTGGACAAATTGACATGCCGGAAACGCCAGAGACCCCCGCGAGAAAGGGTTGTTGAGGGGGATTCGAATTCGAATTCGGATTCGGATTTGGACTTGGTGCGGCGACAGAGGCAGTTGCCATTGTTGAGGTCACGATTGCACTCCTCGTATTGTTTTTTCCATTGACATTGACATTGGAATTGGAATTGGTCGTTGAATTTGAATGATACTGATGACTCGGCATTCCTCCTCCTCCTCCTCGTTGTTGAGGATGTTGACGGGTGGGGGCGGGGGAGGGGTAATAGCGTTTGTGATAGGGGGAGGGGTTTGGGGATAGGCGAACGGCGATGGGGATTTGAAGGGGAATACCCGGGAGTTGAAGGGCTCGGGGTAAATGACGGAGATTGGGTTCGCAGGGCTCGTAGTAGCAACAACCCTGATGCTGCGGCTGTTGCTGTTGCTTCTGCACAGGATACTGAAACTGATGATATGAAAACACATTTTGTTGTTGTTGCTGTGGTCGTCGATGATTCTGATGCTGATTCTGATTTTGATACGGATTTTGATGAGGATTCAATTGTGGATGATGATGATGATTTTGATACGAATACAAATTAGAACTCGGATCGGGATAATGATAATTCCCGTAGCCGTGTTGTTGTTGCTGCTGGTTCTGCTGCTGTCGCTCTCTTTCTATTGGCTGATAACCCCCCGAATTCGGATTTAGATTCGGATTCGGGCTCCCATACATCCGCCCATTCATTTTCCACTCAAATCCTATTTGGTGAATGGTAAAACACCACACAGGAAACAAAATAAACTTGTGTGTTGGGTTTTTTCCAGATTTAATTTTGAATTAATTAATCATGTTTTGTGGTGTTTGTGATTCAAGAGTACTTTGAAAATCCCGCACCAAACTCCTCCGTTTATTACCTATATCGTAGATGTATACAAGCAAAAAGAACAAGAAAAAATATCCATTAAAAAAACCATGTTTAGTAGTATATATAATGTGGAAAAATTGCTGTTCTGTCCATTGACAGACAGGAAGACTTCGGAAAATAATGACGAGCGGCGTTCAAGTTGAGTATACATTTTGAAGGAGAATTTCGGGGAATTTGAGATATATTTATATTTAAGCGAAATCTGTGTGCGGGCGGATTCTCATCATTCAAATGATGCAGCGAAATCCAATTGATTTCCGTTTTTTGTTGCGCTTTCCACTTTCCACATGAACAATTCGGGAAATCCGGAAATTGACCAATTCTATATGAAGTTGTGGATAAGAAAACCCGCCACATACCATTTTTCACTTTTTTAAAAGTGAATATTAATATGCACAAAAACATGGGCTATTTTATGGAAACAGTTAGAAATTTCTAAAAAAATTGCAAATATTTTTAATTAATTTACAAAGTTTAAGTGGAATTCAAACAAAATATATATGAGGATTTCTTGATTGTGATTTTTTTAATTACAAAATCATCAAGAAACGCCGTCGCCGCCAAAAGGAAAACTCAAATATCTCGACTTCTAGATACTGGTATGTGGCGGGTTTTCTTATCCACAACTTCATGTGTGTGGAGTTGAAAATGTGGAAAAGAGGTTTTTTTTTTGCATCTTGAATCCATCATTATCGTTTGAAGTCGCGGATTTTAGAATGGATTAAATTTAGATATTTAAATTAGACATTTGGATGTTTTTCCGATTGGCCGTGTTCAAAGCCACATTGATCTTATAGAATCATTAAAAAAACCGCTAGAAAATAAAATCTCGTCACGTATACAATGTTTGCAGTGGCGTCCAAATCACACAACAACTTGAACACTTTTCAATTCAAATGTAATATTAAAAAATATGAAAATTCTGCATATACAGATATTAACAAAAATTGCCATATTCGCTTTTTTTTTGCTTTCTGGATCAACGTATGTGTGGAAAAGGAGACACCAAAACCAACGGAAAATGAAAATGTGTATATTATAGGAATAACAGGAAATCGATATGCAGATTCAGCAGTTTTTGGCTCATCAAAACCCTCCTCCGCTTCTCATTTAACATTTCTATAAGTATATACTCGCTATTTCTATATTTCCATTTCCTTTGGGATTTCCATTTTCCCTTTTCCAAATTACTCCACATTTATTTCCTACACGAAAATTGAACGGGGAGAAAATCTGCAGACACACACACAAAGCAAAACAAAGCAATCAAAAAACGAACAAACCCCATGCACAAACACATGCAAAAAAGGAGAAAAGCACAGCACCGGAAAAGAATTTATGGAAAATCCACACACAGACTATTATAAAACATTCCTTTTACTCCTCATTTTCCCCCCTCATATTTTTTGGCACTCTCTCCCTATTTTTTTCTTCTTCTTCAATAAAAAATAAATAAAAAAATCGCATGGAGACACAACAAAACAAATGAGTTGACGAATGAAGTTGTCTGTGGAGGCCAAAACTCGAGGGAAAAGAGTCAAGTCACATAAAAATAAACGTAAACAAGCCACTAAATGTTGTTGTCCTCACAGTATTACGCGCTCAATCCAACAATGTTTGGTTTTTTCATCGAGATGATGATGGCCAGGGTTTTTCCCTATAAAAATAGGTGGCCCATTTTTTATTTTGGGGTGAAATATAGGAAATCGGAGGAGTTTCCGTGTTTCCGTGTTTCCGTGGAACCAACACTGTTTGAATAATATATTTATATGCGTGGGTACAAATTGTGTCGTCGTCGTCGTCGTCATCGTGAGGGTTCAACGTGGAGCTTAAATATGTGAAGTACTATTGACACTGTTTGTCTCTAAAGAGAGAGAGAAAGAGAGAGATTTGGCCTCTTAACTCGACTAATCCCTCCGCGTTCGTTCCAAAAGTCATTTGACTTGCCATTTCCTTTTCCTTTGCCTTTGCCATTGCCATTGCCATTGAGAGTCGTCAGAGTCAGAGTCAAAGTCAAAGTCACTCCATTTCAATTCCCACACACAAACAAACACCAACGCATCAGACTCTCCAGCTTTTATCTGTACTTTCCCACATTTCTACAGTGTGTACGATATTTCTATATGCTTACGATATGTACATACTTCTTTCTCTTTCACGCTCTTTGCTTTCTCCACTCGAACTCACGACTGCTGCTGCTGGTGCTGGTGGATTCTCAACAACTTTAAGCCGTAATTCTTTCCCTTCTCTCATCTCGACTCTCTCCTCTCTCCATAATACATAATATAATATAGCTTTTACTTTCCCTCCACTGCTTTCCCTTTGGCTTCCGTCACACGCAATTTCCCGAGGAGAAAGAAACTTGAGGGATTTCCACAAGTGTATTAGAGAACGTGTAGCCATTTTTTGTATGCCCTTCATAATTGAATTGAATTGTCCTTGGGCTTTTATATACGTTTACATTTAAACACATTTGAAAGCGGATCCAACCGGAGAAAGAGGAAGAGAACGTTCACAGATTGAAAAGAATGACAATGAACGTCGTCGTCGTCGTCGTCGTCGTCGTCGTCGTCGTCCGTGGGAGATGTAATAAAGAGAAATGGAGAGGGAAGCAATAAAAAATATCAAAAAAAAATGCACACATGCAAACGCAATACAATATACAAAATACAATACAATACAAAAAAAGATGACAATGAAAAGGACAAGGACAAGACAGCAGACAGCAGACAGTCGACAGCGGCGGCGGATTGCCAATAAAATGTACATTGGTACACTTTACAGCCTTTTTTGTGTAGGCATCTTTTCATTCTCGTGTTCCTTTCTTTTTTTTGAATTTGAATTTGAATTTGATTCGTAAATGGTAAAGTTAGAAAACTCGCTCATTTGACATTTGTCCTCTCACGTTGTTTTTTTTTTTTTTGTTTTTTTTGCATTTCCATCACAACACGCCCCCGGAAACTTTTAAAGTTTAAAGACAAATGACGAACACTGCGTGACGACGCTTTTATAGACTGTAAAGAATTGTGTAAGCGATCGTTTGCTGCATGTGATGATGGGGATTATTATTGTGAAGGGCCCTCCAAAAATCCCTGTCAAACTGTCAAACTGTCCACTCGGTTCCTTTCCTTTTCCCCTGTGTGTGTATCTTATAAATGTAGAATATAGCGTGATCTTCCTACTCTCCGATTATAAATAACTGATGGTTTCTCTCTTCTTCGTAACTCCTCCCCACTCAATGTATTACGAATATGTATTTGAAATGGGCAAGGATTCCTAAATCTATATCCTTTGGGGGCCCTCAGTTATTTATAATCGGAGAGTATGTATTCACATTGCCTCTTCACATTTTAATTCCCTCTTCAAATTTTGAGGAGCGAGAACAGGGTGAAATGTGGAAATTGAGAGAGAGGACAAAAGACAAGAGAGCTTTTCCCCAAGAGCACACAAACAAGATGAAGACCGATGAAGAAGAAGAAGAAGAAGAAAAAGAGAATAAAAGGGGAGGGGGGTTTTAAATTTTAAATGTAGATTTAAGTGGGGGGTGGGGGGTGGGGGCGAAGGAAAACGGGGAGCAAACTTGAGTTGTCTCAACAGACGGACGGATTCATTTCATTTCATTCATCCTTTCTGTGTGTGGTGGTTCACCTCAAAATCTTGAGTGGAAAGTGGAAAGTGAATGTGAAGAGCTGTAAATACACACACACTTTGTCTCCCTTTCCTTCGTTCGTTCGTCCCCCAATCATCATCATCATCATCATTTTCCTATATCTTTTTCACTTTCTCCGTCGTCGCCTTCCCTTTTCAATGTACTTTCATCTCTATTAGTCAGTTGTCAATGCAATGCTTATGGACAATGAGTGTCATGAGTGACAAGAATGGAATAAAAGTCTCGGATTTCCCTTCAACTTCTGCTACTACTTCTGTGCTTCTGCTCCAACCTAAAAAAATCCTCCAAATTTTCGATTTTCGATTTTCGATGTTAATTTTGTTTTAATTTCCATTCCTTATCAGCTGTTTGTCCATATTTGACATATGTATTATTGGCTTGCGGTTTTCTCCTACCTCGTACAGAAATTTAAGGAGAAAAGGCAGCAAACCACCGGCGGACAAGTGGTAATTGACAAGCTTTTACTCTCTGATTTTCGAAATTCCAAGGACGTGAAAACGGATTTGAATGACAAAAGAGAGGGAGAGAGAGAAAGAGACAGAGAGAGACAGAGAGAGAGAGAGAGAGAGAGAGAGACGGATGAAATGTTGATGGAATTTCTCGACAGTCGACCCGTCTGTTTGAGTTTTTGAGCGGCTGAAGAGATGAAGATGAGAGAGAAATCCCAGGATTTGAATCCCAAAAATGGGAGTGGAATTTATAGGCTCTCCAATGCTGACTGCTGACTGCTGACTCTGCATTTTTGCATTCACATTCCCCCCCTTCATCATTCCTGAGGGCAATGAAACGAAATGAAATGGATTGAATTGAGCAGGAATTTTTTTGTAAAGACGAGATGGAAAGTGAGAGCGAGGGAGAGAGAGAGCGACAGGGACAAGGGAAAGTATATATAGCGAAACTCAAAATGTAGAGATGGCCAACCTTCAAAGTTCAAACATGAAAAAGGAAAGGAAATTTGACAGCTATATAGACAATAAAAACCCTGTGGCGAATGCCAAGAATCACAATTACAATTCACAATCACAATGACCAAGGACATTGGAGTTGGAGATTGGGACAGCAGGTGCTTTGAATCCCCACATTTGAATCTCCCTTCTGGCTTTTTTCTGTTTAGGAGAGCTCCCAAGATCCCAAGAACATGGTCCAGAAACTATAGAAACTGAACACTCCTTTTTTCAATGACGGATTTAATTTAATCACGCCCCCCTCCCCCCCAAACAAAACTAACAGTCACAGTTCACAGTTGACTGGAATCCCCATCTAAAATCGCGTGAGCTCTGACCGTAACAAATTGTCACGGGAAACCGGAACCGGAAGTGTCCGCCCAGTCACACTTTCCTTTTCCACTGCCACTGCCAGTATAGGTACATAGTACATATATTACATGGTGAGAACTGGGCGATTGCGATTACTCTCTTCTCCTCCCGCGGACGCGGACACACGGATATTGAAATTGAAATTGAAATGGACGTGGCGATGTGACGTCCAGAGGATTTTTTATTCTTTGTTTTTTTTCTGGAGTGAGCAGTTGACGAAATTTATACCTGATGTGCATAGATGAAAAAACAGGTTCAATTGAGGAGCATTCGCGGATTCGAGGATTCCCATTCAATTGCAATTGCAATTGCACGGACATAATAATAATAATAGAAATGAACTGATGTCAATTGGAATTGGAATTTGAATTTGACTCCCATTGACTTTTCCACACACCTGAACCCCCGCGCTTGCAAAATTTGTTTTCCCTGGTGGAAAGTGACAGGAGGAGGAGCAGCCAGGGGATTTGATAAGAATTCAATTATTACTATATTAGCGATCAATGCTAAATGAAATCCTAAATCCTCTTTGATTTATTGGTGGGACGAGGACGAGGACGAAATCCCATCATTTCATTTCCCACATTTTTACACTGTGTCACCACTTGGACTGATTTCTAACAGGGAATTCAATGAAAGCATATATCGTCTGTTAAGTTCACAAACGAACTATAACGATTTTCCTTAATTTGCGGAAATGCTCCTACTGCGTCCGTCTTTGTGGGTAAAATTGTGAAAAAATGGAGGGTGACAGAAAAGTTCATGGGAGACAATCATGTCGAAGGACCCAACGACCCATCTCCAGCCATTTGACCTTTGGAGCACAGGTCAACGAAATTAAGGAAAATAATTATAGTTCCTTTGTGAACTTCACAGACGACATGCGACATGAGGAAAATCGCATTGACTTTAACCATATATATATGTAGTTGAGAGTTAAATAATTGAATGTGGATTTCAACCACAGGGACACTTACTTTTACTTTCACTTTGAACCACACTGTTGTTGTTGTTGTTTCCTCTCCCGATTTCGTAGCACAACAGCTCTCCAACTCATATTTTCAATTTTCAATCGGGAAAATGGGAAAAATTAAGGGAAAGATTTAAAGCACAAATATATTTTCTCGATAACAACGTTTTTTTTTCTTTTTCGTGACACTTCCAACGCGTTTTCACGTGCCCTTTTCACATATGTATTTTTTTTCCTTGTGCACAACACAGTCAAGCGATCATGTGGAAACTATAATAATAATAATAATAATAATAATAATATAATCTATATAGTGTAGAAATTATGAGGCTCGAATCGCCGGCATCTTCACCACCGCAATGCCTCCGTATTATATTTCTCATGTTTCCACTCCACTTTCCACACAACTTTACCCATTCCCATTTTTTTTACGTACGCATTTCCATTCTCACTTTTGCAAACTCACTTTCCCCCTTTCCCTTCACTCCATTTCCCCCCATTTCCACATATATTTCCACTTCCCCCCCACACACACATCCAGATTTCCTCTCCAACTTTTCCCCTTTATGTGATTTCTGTGCTTTCTCATACATTCACATTCACATTCACATGCACATACTTATTTATATGAGAGATGGCCAAACTTTTCCATTTACAATTTACATCCTCCAAACTAAACTCTACAGATGTACGATATATAAGTACATGCAACTGTTTTTCTTTTGAATGACTCACACACAATCTCAACAACTGTACATAAGTATTTCAACTCTCAACTCAACTCTCACTAAAAAAAATCTCCACTCACAAATTCACAAATTCACCAATTCCCAACACAACTTTACAAATTCAGATAAGTATTTTTCTTTTATAGATTTACAAATGAGATGAGAAATTTGAAATTTTAGTTTTTTTTCAGTCCATTCATAAACAGGGAAAATCCCCATACGGTATATAGCGGCGTCCAACTATAGACAACACAAACAATTCTATTATAAAAATAAGAGTGTGTGGGGAAATATCCGGAAAAAATCCAAACGGCGTCCAACTCGGATCAGCAAGACAAAAACAAAAACAACACCGTAAAAATCCTTTTTTAGTACAATTGTTGTTGTTGTTGATGGAAATATGTGTTGTGTTGTGTTGTGATGGTCTGGATGCGGGAAACTCGGAGGAGCGACTGAGGACAGAGAAATGAAGACGAGAGTATTTATCATCCACACACGTACACAAAAACACACATGGAAAGGAGAGAGAGAGAAAAAGGGAAAAAGAGTTTCCATTGCCGGGTTTTATGATATACTTTCGAGTTGCTCCGGTGGCTCCTTGAATTTCCGCTCTCTCTCTCTGTCTTTCGTTCTCTCTCTTTTTTCCGTTCTGGAAAAGTGAAACGGGGGGAAAAACGATATGAGAGAAAGAATAAAGAGGATTTTTGGGACAGTTCAGAACTCTCAACTGCGCACAATTACTATAGAAAAAAATAGAAGGAAATCTCCTCTTGGTAAATTGCAATGCGTTTTTTTCGGGATTTTCTGTACGAGGCATTTTGCAACATATTTTAGATGAATGCGTTTTTTCCTTATTTTCTTTACGAGGAATTTTGCAAATTACGATAACAATTTGCAATTTGGAATTGGGTAATTTTGAAAGTTTATAGTTTTCAATGGGAATGGAGATTTGAATGCATTAAAATTTGTTCTAACTTGTAATGACAAAATGAAAATGGCCCAAAGATATTTTTTTATATCTATGATTGTGATGATGACGATCTTCAGAGTGCTCAAACGGACAAAGGACAAAAGCGGAGAAGGAAGAAAAAGAAAAAAGACGAGGGGAAATGAGGACGACCGACGGCCGACGACGCGTGTGGAAATGAACCGAAACCACATACAGAACAGAGCGAGCGATATATAGAAAAAACGAGTTGACAGAAAAGGGAAAATGCAAAGATTTCCATGTTTACATTCCCATTTGCGAGTTGGAGTTGGAGTTGGAGTTGTGGCCATTCATTTGAATATTGTGGAATCGGAATCGGAATCGGAATTTCTATATAACTCCACGACGATCGCATCCTCTTTTTTTCTCCCATCGTTTCTGTTACAGAATCAATTTGCCATTGCCAAACGCGCGCGGACAAGGATTTACGATAAGTAGAAAATTGGCATCTCGGAAATATTGAAATATCCCATTTGCAAATGCGAAGAGAATGGTGATACGGTGAATATTTCATTGTGTGAACGAAACGAGAGAATTCTGCCGTTTCGGTTTCGTATTTGGGCAATGTCAACTCGGATTCGGATTCGGATTTGAATACTTGTCTATATATACACGAGTGAAATGAAATGAAATCAGAGGCACAGTTTTGAGGACAAAATATGGGTCGTCTTTTGTCTCCGTTTGGCTTTGGGTTGGGGAAAAATTGAAATTGAAATTGAAAACGTTTTTTGTGGGAGTGCAAAATTTAATATTTAATTTGGGTGTTGCACTTTGCACTTTGCACTTTGCACACACTTTTACTGCCATTTGTCATTTTTTCTATTTTTCTGTAAAGTCAAGCACACAAAAAGTCTTCCACACCCTCCACTGTCGATTTGCACATTTAGTGTTGTATAATATGAGTATGTGTTGGATTGGAATCGGGGTTTTCAATGGGTGAATAGGAATTTAAAGAAAATTTTGGATTTTGGGGGTTTCGAGGGTGCAGAAAATTATAAAAAAATTAGAATAACTAAGAAAAAAATGTAAATGGTGGTAAATCTAAAAATGTTTGGTTTTTTTAATTTTTTTTTTTAAAAAATGGAAAAGTTGGGTTTTGGGAGTGTTGAGGGTTGGGAAATTTTTTAAAAAAATCAGAGTAATTCAGAAAAGAATTTAAATGGTGGTAAATGACAAAAAAACGGAAAAATTGGTTCTTTTATTTTTTTAAATAAATAAACAAAGGACATGGCACATTTTGATGAAATTTGGTGGACATGATCTCTAAGGGTCATGGAAGGTCCCTGTAAAATATTAAACAAATCGATTTACTCGTTTGACCTCCAGGGGTCACGAAAGTGGCCAAAAGGTCAACTTGAGATCACGGGTAGAAATGGACCGCAAAATAGCCAAAAAATCATAAAACAAATCTTGATCAACTTTCCGAAGAGACATTGTCGAAATCTTTAACCATTTGACCAAGTGTCACGAAAGTGACCAAATATCAAAGTTATCGAAATTGTTCCGCAAAATAGCCAAACATACTCAGAATTACATGCTGATCAGCGTTTATTAAACGACTTGACCACATTTGACACTCCTTTGACCTCTTGATCCCCCAAAAAGGTAAAAAAACGTCAAATATCAACGTTATCCAAATTGCTTGGTGTAAAGGATAAAAGAGTCTAGAATTTCAAAATGAACAACATTGGTGAAGTTGATTTTACAAAAAATTTCATAACTGACGTCCAGAGGTCATCAAAGTATCTAGAATGTTAAACATATAAGTTTGAAATTGACCTTTAATTTGCCAAAAACATTGATTTTGATTTAATTCTCTCGTTGAAAAGCTTGTTCCTATGGCTGAATTGAAGTATATGTATACACGTCCACACTGAGACACTGAGGGTGCCTATATATATAAGTATCGTTCATTTAGTTCTGAATCGTACTATAATCATTTGGCCCCATAAGGTGAATTCACGTACATCCTAACGTGCGTATGCTCCTTTAGGGGCCAAATGATTAAAGTACGATTCAGAACTAAATGGACGATATATAGTTTATATTTACTATTGGATTTTCGATGCACCCAAAAATATCGCAAAAACACAGATGAAAAGGCAAATAAATCAGTCCTGTGGAAATGATTGTGATTCTCTCAATTTTCCAATATATTTAATATATAATAATCCAATAATTTTTAAGATTTTGCATTTCTCGCACAAACTGTGGAGAATTTTAAATTCTTTGTTGGGTGGATCGTTCAAATTATAACAATGAAACTGAAATTCCTGAAGGGAAAGGTTTCGTTAATGCTTTCATATTGACTTATTGTGGGAATTGATCTGATAACTAAAAGCTAATTAGCATTTTCTAATTTTCTATCGCCATCTTTGGAATGTGGATCTCAACAACTGCTGGCAGTACCGTCGATGGATGGGGAGTTTTAACCCGGCGGATGTCAACCCGATGACCCTCCGCAACTCCTCCACGCCTTCTCCGTCACTCCAAAGGCAAGCTGGAACATGTGTGGAAATGTAGACAATTAGACAATATACGCACTCAACATGGCGTAGATGGTAGATGAGGGCGAGGAGTGGCTTTCGATGGGCAATTCGAATTCGATGGTTGAGAACTCGCCCACAAAATGGAAAAAATCACAGACAAATGAGTTTGAGGATCCAAAGAACGCGCGACCAATCACCCAAACTGAAGAACAAAATTTGGCTCTCCAATTCTCGGAAATCATTCAACGTCTCCTGTGGACCAACTCCATCGTTTGTTGTTGTTCACCACCGTTTCTTGAATTTGAATTCCCCTGCCCGCCCTCCTGGATTATTTTCAGGATGATGATGAGTTTCGTGGTGACACAGGGAAAGTCATGACGAATGAAAGAATGATGAAAAGAGTGTAAATGATTAAAACAAAGAATTACTAAGGAATTGGAATTACCACACAATTTCCAAAAAGAATTGGTTCAGGAATTGGAATTACCACACAATTTCCAAAAAGAA
>JAIUND010002130.1:0-25467 GCA_034699125.1 Gisinianus flammeolus | reverse complement strand
ATTGCAAATCGGAAATCCGAAAGTCGATTTGAATTCCTGAGTGAAATGTGCAATCATAGAAATGAGTATGTACATTAAATTTTTGTCATTTTTATAAATTCTGTTGCTCAACAAGTATAACAATAATAATAATAATTAATTTGTCCTTTCTTTGCGTCAAATCTTCTTATTTACCATCGAACATATTTGTGAAAACATCTTCGAAACTCTTTGGAACTGAAAGCATAGATGAGTGTGTCCAAGACGGCTTGAAGGGGCAACACAGATCGCATATGAACTTGTAAATAAGCCCAAAGACGATTAATCAGATCACATTCCATTTCATACTCGCCTCCTCTCCTCTCTAAACATTTCCTTTGCATCGGGATGATCGTCACGATGGGGAGTAAGAAAATCCACATGGGGACCATGATCAGGAGAACCGTCCTCGCGAATCGAATGGATGGTAATAATTTCCTCACATGCAAGAAACTATGAGTTCGAGTTAAATGAAGGGACCGGAAAAATGGGTGACGAATCGGTCGCTCTGCCACTGTCGAGAAATTTTTACCTTTATTTACTCAAAATAAAGACCACACAAAAAAAAAAAAACAAACCCCTCGAAATCAAAAACTTTTCTTGATATATATGTAAACAAAATTCCATACGAATATCGTCGGTTAAGCTCCATAATCATTGGCCCTGGAAGGCGAATTTGCGTGCGCGTTCATATATGCTAACGTTCATTATGCGCCTTCTAGGGCAAAATGATAATACACGGTTATGGAACTTAACCGACGATATACATGATTTTTTTTTTGTGTACGTTTGTGTGTTCGTAAAAACCAGGAAATGCGGCTAGTGCATAAAGAGCTGAAAAATGTCTCATTACCGCAAGTAAAAGAGCGGCTTCGAGGCAGAGCAACTCGGATGGTTTGTGGATAGTCCAAATATGGTAAATTTGATTGGGAAGCGGATAAATCCCGATGTACTCGAGTCTTCGTCCTCACGAATCGAACATCTTTGTTGACCATTTCTTCAGTCGAGTCCCTCGTGATGATCTTGGCAGTGGCGTTCATGGCTGGATCTGGTGGGATGATGACCACGATAGATTTTGGAAATGAGGGGAGGGAAATGGCTCGAGTGAGTGGGAATAATGTTTCCGCTAAATGTGGCTCTATGGACGTCTGAAAAACGGATGCGGCATCCACATTTGAACTCAACTCGGATTTATGAATTTGAATCCTCACATTCAAATCAATGGGAGAGAGGACGACGGGTTGAGGGAGGATTAAAGGGAGAGGGACTGTGAGCGGGAGTGGGAGGGAAAATGGGATGGGTAGACCAGATGGTGACATGATTTGACCACTTCCAATCCCAATATCAAATGGCTCCGGAAGTCCAGGGATCCCCGTGCCCATACTTGGTGTTCGAATCCCAGTACTCCAACCTCCAACATTGTCTCCATCATTCTCCATCAAATCCTTGTCGCGGAAATTAAATATGGGCAGAATTGGAGGGCTCCTCATGGTGGTGGGCGGTGTGGGAGGGACCGAGACACCATTCCGACAGAAATTCCGATAGGATAAAGAAATCCGACGAGTGTGCGTTCGGGACGTTGGTGATTGAATCGCATTCAATTGTTTCTTTGCAATTCGGAGAACACAGGAATTGAATAGGAAAATGATGATGGAGCAAATGGAGAGGATGATGGAGAGGGAAACTAATTGAACTCGTTGTGGACGACAAATTCGATCCCGGAAACCAAAAAACATGGAAATCCCCGTCAGGACAGTCCCAGACATCAAAACAAATAGAAAACCAGTCAGAACCTTCAAATTTCAATTTAAAAAAAAAAAATACACGCGTCATTTAATTTTTTTGTCAAATGTTTAAAAGTTAATTGAAAAATGCTTAAAAGTTAAAATTGTGGGGAAAAGTGAAAGAAAATTGGAACAAAAAATTGGAATGAAGCTGAAAATCCTCCAGAAACATGGGAAAATAGCAAAACTGAGTAAAAAAAAACTGAAAATCAGTAAAAAGTACAGAAAATTAATGAAAAACTCGGACATTGGTAAAAGGTACTGAAAATTAGTGTAGAAATCTACAGAACGGTCAAGAACCGTAAAAAAAATTATTTTACGTGTTTGGCTGTGATGTTACTACTGTAGTAAAATGGGCATCTCACGGCCACATACCGGTCCAATGAGAGCAAAGTGAGGATGAGCATGTTGACGACATATGGGATTCCGAGTGTGGCTCGTTTGAGAACACAAAGCTCTCGTTGTGGCCAACATAAAAGGAGCAATTCCAAACATTTGTGGGCACCCACGAATATATCCGCGATACAAAGACATGCCATCCAAAGATGTCTCGGTCTCCACAAATCCCTGTACAGAAAAAAATCATCCTCAGTTGAACAACAACAACAACAGCAATGATTTCCCAAAATATAAGCATGATTTCCACAAGCACGGAATCCTCATCCTCATCTCATCTGATGATGATTTACCTGGACTTCCCGACCACCCACAAAACCAAGCTATTGACGCAGAAAATGGCTGAGACGAGGAGAACACCCCAGACGATTTCCGCCGCAGGATATGGAACATCTGGGAGCACAGCGAATTGATCCAAAGGACGATCCTCGTGACCAAACATGATTTCAACTTGCGAGGAAACTCCCATCCCAGAAATCATATTTTAAATCAAGTTACCTGTAGTAAGATAAGATTTCTTATCCAAATCGGAGTCACTTCGGATTTATCACTAGCATGAGTATAGTTTTCTCTTGATTTGAGCACAAATTACATTTTTATCACTGGCTGAAGAAATCCAGCCCAGAGATTCTCCGTCGTGGTTTCCTTGTAGGACTTAATAATCAGTTCAATCAGTCTCTTTATGATATATATAATTTGTCGACGATTGGCAAAACAAATGATACAGCGACCGGAGAAATTGTAACGATAATTTTCCATTGTTTCCCAGCTTTACGCACAGTGTTCGAGGATGTCTCGTCAACACTTTTAATTCGATGTCGACAAATGACGATTTGAGGTAAATTCAACACTTTTATGGACATTTAAAAATTTCAACAATGAGAAACAACTTGGACTAAACAACAAAGGATTCAAAAGAATGAATTGTTTTGAATAGCAGCAAATTGAGATTTTTTTTTCCGATTCTCTCGATTTAATTTCAATAAATTTGCTTTGAATTTTCAATTAATTCGATGAGTATGACTTTTTTTAATGAACTTTGTTTGGATTTTCCGCTCGCTGGATTGATTTTTTGGTGTTTATTCCATTGATTTGATATTTTTCATTGTTTTTATTTGACTCGATTTGATATTTGTTCTTCTAATTCGCGTGCTTTACTTTGTTCTCGATTTGATTTAACTTTCCGTTTAGGCTTTGCTTTCTTCCGTTTACTTTCGATTTAAGATTGTGTCAAAAATGAGGAAGTTTTTGTATATATAGTGATGATGATTTATGAAAAGCTTGACAATAAAAACTTTCTCTACTCTGTCTCATACGAAAGATTCAATGAGAATGAGAAGATGAGAATACTTTGTATTTTGTATGTATAAAATTGGAGGAGAACTTGAAGCGAGAATCGACACAACGACTATCGACGAGTATGTCGACGGTATAAAAGAGACGATCAAGTAGTTGATTGAGGCATGGAACAAGGATTTATCTCTTTTATTGTTACGAAATTTCTCGCCCATCTTACGATTAGTCATTAAGTCACTTTTGTTTTCGTTTTTTTTGCTGAAGGAACGTAAATCAAGGCAATTGATTAGATAAATGTTCATGTATATGCAGAACAATGTTTAAATTTCGAATACCTGCTCGTGTCCGTGTCATCTCCGTCGGTTTTTTCTCTTTACAGATATAGACTCCAAATCCAATGAATTAAATATAAACAAATGTAATGAAATGAGTAAACACTGGATGTTTTTTCTCAATACATAGATTTAAATGTTTATTTTGGACACTTATCCCCTTAAAAATCTTAGGAAAATTACAGAAAGCAAAACTGGCATCCGTCTAATCAACAGATTATCCATTTCCATTATCGACCAGTGACATTTACATTTCCATACCTATGTGCAGTCTTCTTATTTCCACCTTTGTACATTTGGCTTGGAAATTTAATCAAGAATTTTAAAATTTTATCTATCATTATATTGTACCGCATATACAAATCCAAGTGAATTCGTAGATCAAGAAGTGAATAAATGATATACGATACAATGGATGATGACATCATTATGCAACGGTATGTAACGATTACGAAATCTTCTCACCGTGAATTTAATTCACACACAATCCGACAAAACATGTCCATCCGTCGAGATCCACTAAAAAAAAAAAAATCATTTTGAAACATCATTTGTACACCTTGTATTGCCTCATGTATTGATCTTAATTAAGGCAGACAAGCCGGCGTATTAAATTAAACTGTGTTAATCTTTAATCATGTTTATTCTACAGATACATACTTAGCTATATAGAGGTTGAGATTTCTCAACTTAAAACCATGTTAAGCAAAGGATATAGAAGAGAATTCTTATGATTAATTGATTAATACATTTACAGTATATATTTTAGATTGCGGCAATTGTAATGGAAATATGGGTAATAATATAAATATATATCAATGTTTACTTTGGTGCATGTGTGGTATATACTTATATACTATGTACTCTTCCTCTTCCGTCTTTCACATGCAGGCCAACAGTCTAGAATAACTCAAAAGTGTGCCGTATATGTTTTTGGTATGATTGATGATATTAGGATTTAAGTCAACTTTAAAATCGCCAACGTCAATATCAATACCACATGAAAAACAAAAAGTCCAAACTGTATACGCACTTTGACTGGAAATTGACCTTCACCCCGGGAAAAAAGGTGAAGCGCTTGTTAGCGAGCGCAAAAGATCCTGAGGAATTGGAGTCGCCAGGAGTATACGAGGTCCCATGTGGGGCTCCTTGCGAGGAAAAGTACATAGGAGAATGATAATACACGGTTATGGAACTTAACCGACGATATACATGATTTTTTTTTTGTGTACGTTTGTGTGTTCGTAAAAACCAGGAAATGCGGCTAGTGCATAAAGAGCTGAAAAATGTCTCATTACCGCAAGTAAAAGAGCGGCTTCGAGGCAGAGCAACTCGGATGGTTTGTGGATAGTCCAAATATGGTAAATTTGATTGGGAAGCGGATAAATCCCGATGTACTCGAGTCTTCGTCCTCACGAATCGAACATCTTTGTTGACCATTTCTTCAGTCGAGTCCCTCGTGATGATCTTGGCAGTGGCGTTCATGGCTGGATCTGGTGGGATGATGACCACGATAGATTTTGGAAATGAGGGGAGGGAAATGGCTCGAGTGAGTGGGAATAATGTTTCCGCTAAATGTGGCTCTATGGACGTCTGAAAAACGGATGCGGCATCCACATTTGAACTCAACTCGGATTTATGAATTTGAATCCTCACATTCAAATCAATGGGAGAGAGGACGACGGGTTGAGGGAGGATTAAAGGGAGAGGGACTGTGAGCGGGAGTGGGAGGGAAAATGGGATGGGTAGACCAGATGGTGACATGATTTGACCACTTCCAATCCCAATATCAAATGGCTCCGGAAGTCCAGGGATCCCCGTGCCCATACTTGGTGTTCGAATCCCAGTACTCCAACCTCCAACATTGTCTCCATCATTCTCCATCAAATCCTTGTCGCGGAAATTAAATATGGGCAGAATTGGAGGGCTCCTCATGGTGGTGGGCGGTGTGGGAGGGACCGAGACACCATTCCGACAGAAATTCCGATAGGATAAAGAAATCCGACGAGTGTGCGTTCGGGACGTTGGTGATTGAATCGCATTCAATTGTTTCTTTGCAATTCGGAGAACACAGGAATTGAATAGGAAAATGATGATGGAGCAAATGGAGAGGATGATGGAGAGGGAAACTAATTGAACTCGTTGTGGACGACAAATTCGATCCCGGAAACCAAAAAACATGGAAATCCCCGTCAGGACAGTCCCAGACATCAAAACAAATAGAAAACCAGTCAGAACCTTCAAATTTCAATTTAAAAAAAAAAAATACACGCGTCATTTAATTTTTTTGTCAAATGTTTAAAAGTTAATTGAAAAATGCTTAAAAGTTAAAATTGTGGGGAAAAGTGAAAGAAAATTGGAACAAAAAATTGGAATGAAGCTGAAAATCCTCCAGAAACATGGGAAAATAGCAAAACTGAGTAAAAAAAAACTGAAAATCAGTAAAAAGTACAGAAAATTAATGAAAAACTCGGACATTGGTAAAAGGTACTGAAAATTAGTGTAGAAATCTACAGAACGGTCAAGAACCGTAAAAAAAATTATTTTACGTGTTTGGCTGTGATGTTACTACTGTAGTAAAATGGGCATCTCACGGCCACATACCGGTCCAATGAGAGCAAAGTGAGGATGAGCATGTTGACGACATATGGGATTCCGAGTGTGGCTCGTTTGAGAACACAAAGCTCTCGTTGTGGCCAACATAAAAGGAGCAATTCCAAACATTTGTGGGCACCCACGAATATATCCGCGATACAAAGACATGCCATCCAAAGATGTCTCGGTCTCCACAAATCCCTGTACAGAAAAAAATCATCCTCAGTTGAACAACAACAACAACAGCAATGATTTCCCAAAATATAAGCATGATTTCCACAAGCACGGAATCCTCATCCTCATCTCATCTGATGATGATTTACCTGGACTTCCCGACCACCCACAAAACCAAGCTATTGACGCAGAAAATGGCTGAGACGAGGAGAACACCCCAGACGATTTCCGCCGCAGGATATGGAACATCTGGGAGCACAGCGAATTGATCCAAAGGACGATCCTCGTGACCAAACATGATTTCAACTTGCGAGGAAACTCCCATCCCAGAAATCATATTTTAAATCAAGTTACCTGTAGTAAGATAAGATTTCTTATCCAAATCGGAGTCACTTCGGATTTATCACTAGCATGAGTATAGTTTTCTCTTGATTTGAGCACAAATTACATTTTTATCACTGGCTGAAGAAATCCAGCCCAGAGATTCTCCGTCGTGGTTTCCTTGTAGGACTTAATAATCAGTTCAATCAGTCTCTTTATGATATATATAATTTGTCGACGATTGGCAAAACAAATGATACAGCGACCGGAGAAATTGTAACGATAATTTTCCATTGTTTCCCAGCTTTACGCACAGTGTTCGAGGATGTCTCGTCAACACTTTTAATTCGATGTCGACAAATGACGATTTGAGGTAAATTCAACACTTTTATGGACATTTAAAAATTTCAACAATGAGAAACAACTTGGACTAAACAACAAAGGATTCAAAAGAATGAATTGTTTTGAATAGCAGCAAATTGAGATTTTTTTTTCCGATTCTCTCGATTTAATTTCAATAAATTTGCTTTGAATTTTCAATTAATTCGATGAGTATGACTTTTTTTAATGAACTTTGTTTGGATTTTCCGCTCGCTGGATTGATTTTTTGGTGTTTATTCCATTGATTTGATATTTTTCATTGTTTTTATTTGACTCGATTTGATATTTGTTCTTCTAATTCGCGTGCTTTACTTTGTTCTCGATTTGATTTAACTTTCCGTTTAGGCTTTGCTTTCTTCCGTTTACTTTCGATTTAAGATTGTGTCAAAAATGAGGAAGTTTTTGTATATATAGTGATGATGATTTATGAAAAGCTTGACAATAAAAACGAATCTCGGAACGAATTTCAATCCGTATTTCATACGGAATAGATTTAAAAGTTAATTCTAATTAGAGTTAAATTTTTTCAATGTTAATTTCCTGAGGATGAGTACGGATCGTTACTCGAAAGTTTGCAAAGAATAAAAACTTTCAAACAAAATATCCCACGTTAGCCAGAAAAATGCATTCTTCATTTCATTGTTGGGAATTATATGATTTCATGTGAGACAGAATCTCAATAACCCATTTTATATGACGAAAACTTGTACTGTACGAGTTGTAACTTACATATGTAGTTAAAAAAATGTAAAAAATAGTTTCACAATAATGTGTTGTTGTTCCTGTGAATTATGACGTTGTATACGATTCACAGGTTGTGAAGTAAATGTCAATGAACAGATAAGAGCTATGAGAAAAGAACTGCGGGAAGAAGAAAAAACAACATAGAGCGATATGTTTAATCTGTGAACATAAATAGGTACTGATCCAGATGAAGTCGGTGACTGCGGTATAGTGGAGACTTCGGATGAAACCATACATAATTTAATTAATTAGATATATCATGAATTTATCATCAAATCCCAACTAATTGGATACACAGATAGTACTTGGTAATTGACGTAGGTAATAAAATCTAGTTTAGTTTTACCTCGTCCATGTCATAATATCTTACATATAATTAACATACATTTATATTTCCAAATAAGACCCCATGGGTTCTGTTATTGAGGGGGTTCTATTTTGTAAATATACGGTAAAGTCGAGAAGACGAGAGTCACAAATAAAGAAGGGAAGTGGTATAGGAAAAGTAAATATACATAATAGCAATTATAATCTCACAATTCAGCAAGTCAATAGACGATAAATAATAAAGGGAAAAAGTAGTGGATGCCGAAGTCAATATACAGATATGTCATGAGTTTGATTTTGAGTTTGGTTTTTATTGTCAAAAATCATTCAGTATACAATACACTATGGTTTTCAAGATCAGACAACTATACACACTAAATTCAAATCAGTATAAGAAAATCAGAGTTCCATTTACCATATCATAACCGTCAAATAAAATAAGTAAATCTAAAATAATTACATTTAAGGGGGCTGACGTGTTACAAAAATTTGACCTCGAGTGGTTGTGTAATATTTACACAGACTTTTTGTGAATTGTGAGTATGAGAGATCATCTCTTTTAGTATGTCAGCAGGAAGAGAGTTCCACAGTTCAATAGCTCTGAACTGGAATGACCTTTCATAAGTACTTGATCTGGATTTCCAGCTTGATGGTTTTTCAAGTAGTTTTTATATCAACTTTGAGATTGAAAAGCTTTTTTTCAAACATCAATAATCTTACTAAGATTTAAAACTATACTGATGAAAATTTCATCATGAAATCATTTTAACACACTCGATTAAAAAATTAAAAACATGTATGGATGGAAAAATCGTTGCAATTTAAATGGATTTTTAAATGGATTTTGAGGAATCTTTTTTTTTCAAATCCTTTTACTGACCACAATATCAAATTTTTCCGGCTCATACATGACGGATTTGTTCCCATCTAAATTCGGAAAATTACCCTCAGCTAGTTTTAATTCGAATCGGTGACAAATGGCACTTACAAAAAGGAACATGGTGTCCATTGCCAGTCTCTGCCCTGGACATCTTCTCGCCCCCACCGAGAACGGTAAAAACTCTTCTTGAGTATTGTGAAGGATGACTTTATGGTTCTCTCCATCCGACGACGACGTCAAAAATCTTTCGGGGTGAAATTCCATTGGATTTTCCCACAGACTCGCGTCAGTTTGAATCCCCAAAATATTAAGGAGAATGAAATCTCCTTTCCGAAACGAGATTTCATCAAACATGCAATCTTCCTTGACCATGTGGGTGAGCGCAACGGTGGCTGTCGGTGTAAGCCGAAGTGATTCGAAAATGAAAGCCTGTGTGTACGGGCAACTGCTTGCATATGCGAAGGGAAACAATAGACATTTCGGGGGTTTTCCATTAGTTGTATATTTAATATTGATAATATTTAAAAGCTCATTTATTTAGGTTTTAGTTTTACTTTGGTCGGTCTTCCAAAGTGGGATTTCGATCTCGGCCGACGGATTCATTCAGTTCAGCTTGGATTTTAGACAGTGTATTTGGATTTCGAATTAAATGACTTATCTGGAATCCCAACATGTTACTCGTCGTATCACCACTTGCAATGAACAAATCCAACAAAGTCCCCAGCAAATAATCCTCTGTGAAAGATGTGAGTTCAAGAGAGTTTATAACAAAACAGAACTTGAATTTTATTTTTAATAATGAGACGATTACGAGAGACGATTAAAAGGACAAGTCAACGGACCACCATGAAGTTGAGAAAATGATGAGTCCTCATCCGTTTCCCTCCTAATTTTCTGGAGAAAAGCATCAATGAAATCATTCGGAGCTTCATTTTGAACTAGATTCCGTTTATGATTCACAATCATGGACTTTAAATGCCCTGTGAGTTGCCTATGCATTTTCAGGACTGAGTGCGTTGAGCCGACAAATGGGGCGAAAAATCGTAGGATTCGAGGCCAAAATGAGAATAGGGAAACGTCCCACTGGAAAAATATCTCAAGAATTCTAAATGAACAAAAAAAAAAAAACACAATGACAATTATAAAAGAGAAACGACGATGTTGGTTTAACTACTCGTACAATATGTAATTTGAAACGGTTATTTCCAAAAATGAAGGGAACCTTTTAATGTTGGTGGAAAATTCGGTCATTCCTGGAGTTTCCTTGTCATATTTTGTTCCACAGAGAACAGACCAAACTGTGTTGATGACGGGTAGGAAAAACTGATGATGTACTGTGAGGGTTTCACCATCTTTGTGACCGCCCAAATATTCGAGAAAGTCTTCAGCTTCAGTACTAATCATATTTTCAATTGATTTCCCACTTTGATTGAGGAATCTCTGAACGAATTTCCTTTGCTCGTGCCATGGCTTGTCATTCAATGAGGTCACACCTAATCAATGTACATATAATATTTATGTAATACACTTGAAATTAAAATATCCCAAATTTTAAGAAATGATCCCACAATAATTAGGAATTTGTTTGGATTTCTGAAAGAAATATCCCAACCTGCTTTTTCCTTCCCGTAGACCCAAGAGAAATTATCCGGGCGTTGACTACAAACTTCGGATCCAAATGCTATTTTGGCAAATTGAGCATCGTTTATGAAGATTAATCTGGAAATCCGAATTTATACCCACAATTTACACAAATCTTAAATTTCAATGCCCAAATCACAGTTTCATGAAATTCTCACTTATTTATTATTATTTAAATATTTATACCGTCTATTCAATAAACTGATGGACACAACTTTTCCTCTCGTATAAAATTTTTTGAGGAAGCCCGACGGTCGCCCTTGAAATTCCCACATGTCCTTCAAAGCTGACCAAATGCTGATTTCTGTCAATTCAATTCCCACAGATGAAAACTCAATAAATCCGTTTTTTAATTTCTATATTTACTAATTTACTCTTCCTTATAGATTTGACTGCTCGAATCAATTCAAACTCACCTGTAAGGCGAGGATTTCCATCCTTACGGAGCCTTTGAAATATTTGTATAATTAAAAAGAAAATGAGGGGTACACAAATGAACCAGGAATACGAAACCATCATGATCATGCGATTGCGGAGAGAAAAGTAGGAGAAAAGTAACGCTCCCCAAAATCTTACTGTCGAATCCTCTCAGATTTGTAGCTGCAACAAATTGAAATTCTCCATGTGCGTTTATTTGCATGTGTTTTCCTAAACGATTCCATCATCTACCTTTTGAATGGAAAGATCTCTTTCATCCTAAAATGACTAATTTAATCTGATCGTAGAGACAAAGACTAGCAAGCAAAGACAAAAGATGAAAAAAACTCAATGTTGCCTCTAAATATTCGAGTTTAACAGAACAATCTCTATCGTCTATATAGTTTAAAAGCTAATTGAAGACGTGGCAGCCTTATATTTCCTAATTCTTCAGAGAAATCTCATTGAATGAAAATCTTGTGGGATGTGTGTTGGTCCAGTTAAAAGTAAAAGCAAACGGGAATACCCATTACGAAATGAATACATTCTATATGAAATGAAAGAACTGCTGGAGAGCTGGAGAATGGATAATTGAATGATAAAATGAATGATTGCAAAATCAGTCTTTTAATTTTTCGTACAAAACAATTAATATGCGACGTTTTTATTCATGTCATTTATTTGCATTTACACACTTTTGTTTGTTGGATTATATCATTTTTTCATCGTTCATTCGTAAGTGTATTCTTTTATCATACACATCTTAACAGCTATATATAACTTAAAATGTACTCATTCCTCTCGTGTAGTCTATTCTTATTATTATTACATCATCATCATTATATAATTTATTAGTATATACTCGACTCTTTTTCCTCCTGCATACAATGTTCACAGTTGTTTGTATTATTATTATGTATGAATATGAATCTATGCATTTCGGTAGTTACTTACATTGTGTTTTTAAACATGTGACGGCTACAAAAGTTATAGATACTGGAATAAAAACTTTTTCATATAAGTATGTAACAACAATAATAATTATACAAACATAAAGCGAGTACTCATAGTTTCATTATATAAATACATAAATTGTTATCGTAATTCATATATTATTTTTTTAACTCTTTTTTTTCCATTCTAATTTGAGCTCAGTTCTTGTGTTTTTCGTCGTCATATACACATAATTTAATTATATCTAAGAAATAGTCAATAAAATTTCTCGTACACATTAAATATATTAAAAGCAAAGAATTATATAGGAAATCTTTTTCTCGATTTTTTTAAATATATATAATATACCCGAATTTCATTTCTTTCTGGACATTTACTTATATCGCAAACTGTAAATTTAAACAATCATTTACCTTTACTAATATTCAAGACTGAATTTTTCTAACATTATATAGTTCCGAGTCAGAGCGATTATTGCGATTTCGTCCACATATTATGTATTCGTTTGATTATATTATAGATTCATTTTGTTGGAATTTAATAAGTTTTCCCTGTTTTCCTACCTACGTTGCAAATACAAAAAACTGGATATAAAGGAGTACAAGGAAGATAAGAAACGTCGCGATTATATAAGTGACAGAAAAAAAGGAGCAGCTTTTTTGTAAATAAAGGAGATTGAATAATCGGTCGGTCTCTTGATTCTCGATAGTGAATAATGAAGCTCAATTTTTTTGTTTGGAATTTGTAATTGCTATATTATTAATTAGCATTATTATTAGTATTATATTTTTGTTGTCTTTCTCTTATATGAATATAAATATTGTGTTAAATAGACATGTGCAGGCTAAAGATTTAGCTCGCTAATTCTGAGCTAATGAATTAACTGAGCTTACGCAAAAACTTGACGTTTTATCGACTCCATTTGTTTAGGCAACTTTAGTCCATATATGTATAGGGTACTTTTAGTTTTTAGTTCGCGAGCTAAGATTTTTTTTAGCTCGCTAAAACTTTTTTAGCTCTTAGCTTAGCTGGCTAAACAAATCTTAAGTCTGCACATCTCTAGTGTTAAACTTGGAGATTTGTTTAATTTAAAGGATTATATACTGGAGAAAGTTTTATGGACTGTCGAGTGATTTTCAAGTTGATTTCAATGATTATAGTTATAATATAAGCATATTATGCTTACACTTAACTTTAAGGGTTTGAGACGGTTTGCGTAATCATAATAATAACAACAATAAATGACTAAAAAACATTATTCTTAAGTCTTATGAGTTGCAAAAATACAAAATGTTCAACTGAAAACTTTTCAGTGAAAACAACAGTAATTTGAATGTTATTATTATGAAAACCGGTACGGATGACGATAAAATAACAACTATGTAAAATTGAATAGTATATGTGGTACAAACAATTTGTAAACAAAAAACAAACTCAAAAGTAAGGAAATGTCCGAAATATACTAAAGTAGACGTAGTTAATTAAATTACAAAATATACATACATATTATAGTATTATATAAAATAATAGCACATTATGTATATTCCTAAATAAAAACTTAACTTTATAAAAAATCTTTACCTATATCGAAGAGCCATATAAATATTTTGTACACGTATATATTCACTTGTATATGTTGACATACTATTTACATAATATATATATATATATAATATATGTGTGTTTTGTTTGATCTATTGTATCGTTTTGGAATCATTACAAGTATAATATATTCATATATATATATATATATTTAGTCCGAGTAAATATATTATTTATATTGATAACATTACAAATAAATATTATTGTTTATGTACATAAATGCGATAGAACGGTAAGAGTTTCATCTCTTGTAAATTAATTTCTTTTATCGTCGAGTTGATTAATGAAAAACGACAAGATGGGACATACTTTAGAAATGTAGACGATGTGTACAATGATATGTGTTGAGATCAATTGGGAGAAACATTTTTCTTCATCTTCATCTTGTGTGTATACGTACAGTTGAAATTTCCCTTTCAGTCGAACGTCAATGTTGGAGGTTTTATTTCACATTAGACCGTGGTGAAGGTTTTGGAAATTGTCGGGAATTGCTGTTGCAAATTTGGAATCCCAAGTTGTACATGGAAAATATAAATATATATATATAGTTCATTTTCTTTTGACTCAACATGGGACTCTGAGGGTTAAGGGAATCACAATAGGGGACTGAGGACAAAAAAAAACAACAGCAACTGGGGACGAGGGACGGCCGCGAAAAAAAAACACAACAAACACATTTCGACTTTTTTCAACACTGGCGAATTGATGATTGGTTTTCATTATCGTTGAATTTCATGGTGTACTTGACACGTTTGAACTTTTGAATTAAAAACGATAAATAAATGAATTTCACTGTTTTTTAACACGGGGTCATCATCGTTCTAGTTTTCACTTCTTATTGGTAGATTTAAATATAAAATAGTTTAATATTTTGGGAGTTGAAACTTATTGATGAGATTGATGAAAAATTATTATACGAGGAATCCTTGAGCTAAATGCATCCTTATGGCTTGAATACTATTGACGATCTTCCTTTGGTGGCCAACTAAACGTAAAAAAAGAAAAGAAAACATTAAATTAGCTCACACAGTTAAAGTTATTATTTATTTCCAATGGAAATTTTCCATTATTGTTAGAAATTCCTTGCATTTTCATTTTATTCTTACCTAAAGTAACTCCAATTAACGCAAGATCTTGCACACTCAGTCTCACAATATGATCTAGATTGACAATTCCTGCATTTCTCATTAATTCACTGTATCGTCCCATCTTGATTGACTCTAACCACTCGTCTACTGACTCAAATAAAACTAGTTCGTCATTCGTCCTGGAAAACCACAGGAAAACAACACACAAATTATTAATAAATTAGCTTATTTTAACCATTTAATCCAATTACAAAATACAATATTTGCAAAAAAAAAAAAATATATATATATATGATTAAACAGGTTTCATCATTCAAATGATTTTTGTTTCACAACAAATCCGTGCAATTTAACTAACTATCTCTAATTAATAATTTAAAGACTGATCAAAGAATCTGGTCATTTCAAGCAAGGTTCGTATTATTATAAAATTAGCATGCAAAAATCAAAGTACAAAAGCACCGTGCAATAATCAGATTATTTTTTAATCTACAACTATCGAACTACAGAGTTCTAATTCAAAATGATCAAACTACATAGAAAAGAAAGAGATTGGGATTCAAAGGAAATTTTCAAAAATTGGAACAAATAACAAGAGAACCTTTGAAATTCCTTTCACAAACCCTATCAATTTGAAATTTGTTTTGAAAATTCGACAGTGAAAACATGAATGTGCTCTTTTGCTCATCAGTCATTTAATTTTTAACATTACTCAAACGTTCTGATTCAGAACAATAGAAGAAATATACAAAGAGATATATAAAAAATAAAGAAATTAGACAATTTACATGAAGCTGAGACAAAAAATGACGTGAAAACGAGAAAAAAAGATTTCGTTATCAGTACAATTTGATTATACATAAATCATAAGAATATTAGAAGCTCATGGAGAGTAAAGTTTAAAACTTGTAAGCAGTTTCTTTTTTTTTTGTCTTTTGTTTTGATTTGTAAATATAAATACCTCGAAGCGTGAAAAGCGTAAATTGTATGTGATAAAGGGCTCTCATGTTATACATTCCAGTCCTGTTGATGTTGATACGGTGGGTACCAATCAGTATTGTGACGGAAGAGACTATAATAAGGGTTCACTGGCGGATCTATCCACGAGCTGGAACATTATAACCCAACACCAAAAAGTTGATCAGTATATTTACTATATTTATATTTGTACACTATAAAAACTTTACACTACTTTCAATTTTAGGTACTTATATGCCCCAAAAACAACAAGTCAGTCAAAATTGAAAATAGATGGGATAAAAAAAAAGTACATATTCGAATGAAATAATACTATAACAAACAATATTCAGTAAAATTAGACTAGTCAAAAAGACGAGTAAAAAATGAAAGCCCATGTATTAACTACGAACAGTTAGTTCAAATATTATATGTATATGTATAACTTCCATGTAAAAATATTCAGGTTAAAACTCCATTTAGAGATATCAAAGGTCAAAGGGGAATGGCCAGACTATTCGATATATTTAAAACGGACTGAAATTATTTCCAGTCTAGAAAGGCTCAAAATATCAAGTTGAGAATAAAAGAAAAAAAAAGGGAAAAAGGAATATTTACCTGTGAGGAGCAATTTTAGTAAGAGTATCAGGGAGACGGATGAGCTGATCTAAAGTAGCGACAATGGCAGAGAAGGTAGGACGATGTGATCTTTCTTTGTGCCAACAATCTAACATTAATTGATACACGGACTCTGGACAGTCCATTGGTGGTGGTAACCGGTAACCTTTCTCTATAGATTTAATAACATCCTGATTACTCCAGTTCCAGTAAGGACGTTCTCCATAGGACATTACTTCCCAACAAACTATACCAAAGCTGTAAATATATAGAAGGAGAGAAAACAGAATATCCACTTTAAAAATGCTCTCAATCAATTTCCTTTATTTTTTTTTATTTTTTTATATCAAACTAAGATTTACCTCCAGACGTCTGCAGCAGAGGTAAATTTTCTAAATGCGATAGCTTCTGGGGAAGTCCATCTCACTGGTATACGGAATGAATTCCGTGTAGTATAAGCTCCTTCACTGGCAGACCCCTCAATTTCTCGGGAAAGCCCAAAGTCCGCAATTTTACATACTAGTTGGGCATTCACTAGGACGTTACGAGCTGCCAAGTCTCGATGAACATAGTTCATCTCACTGAGGTACTGCATACCGGCCGCAGTGCCTCTCAGCATTCCGACCAATTGAATCACCTGAAACTTCCCATCATTTGCTCTCAAAAATGTATCCAATGATCCATTCTCCATGTACTCTGTGACGATCATGACTGGGTTCGATTTCGTCACCACCCCCTGAAGGAAGATCACTGCAAACACAAACACAATTTATGAGCAACTTTATCAACTTTAAGTATAACAAAGCAAATAAACAAATAAAGAAACACTCCACGTACCGTTAGGATTTTCGAACTGTCCGGTAATGCTGCTTTCTGAGGTCAAAACAAACAAAAACAGAATAGATTAAACTTCCCGTCATGCTTAAAATTAATACATACATAAATTATACGAAAGTCGCAAAATACATACAAAAGTCAGTACTGACAATGAACACTTCAGATGGCACATATCCTACCCAATGTAACTTGTTTTGCTGATTTCGAGGATGTAATTTATTTTTCTCCATGGGGCCTCGTAGAGGCCAACTCTATGACCTCTCAAAGTCCGCAAAATTGCACTTTTTTTTACAATAACCAATTTTTTTGGATCAAAAGTCGTTCATAGCTAAAAACGAATAGCACCATTGGATTCAACATAAAATTCTGCATATATACCGTCGAGAAAAAATTGGAAAGGACACCTTTCGCTTTGCTCCGAATTTCGGGGGCATCGGATCGGAAAAAATCAAATGTGATTTTTTCGAAATTTTAAAAACGGTATATATTCAGAATTTTATGCTGAATGTAGTGATGCTATTTGTTTTTACTGTGACCCCTGTTTGACCTACAGATTGACCTCAAAGTTTGGAAAATTCGGATTTGTTTGGGCAAAATTTAAAAACGAGGTCCCATTCAGAAAAATGAATTACTCCGTCGAAATCAGCGTAAAAAAATAACATCGGTAAGAATATGCCATCTCAAAACTCGTTGGTGAGTGTCCATTGTGAGTAAAACATGACAGAAGTTTTTATTGTACAATTGGTAAATGAAAGTTACCTGTCAGAAAATCCATTTTACACTTGTCGGAACTTCCGGGTTTGAGCGTCTTGATTGCTACATCTATTTCTGTACGTCCAGCAAGTCTCAATTTCCCTTTACACACATCCCCAAATTCTCCACCTATATATAAAATCACAATGTAAAAAGTTTAAAAAAAAAAAAAAGTACACACATGTAGGTATAATTTCGGATTATTCATCAACTTACCACCAATTATTGCTTCGATACTGATACAAGATGCATCAATTTCCCGAGCAAATTCTCTTACAGCCTGATTCGGATCCTCATACGTGTGTGGATCAATATAAGTTCTGCTTCCCAGGTGACTGAACAGGGGAGTTGTCACTATTTGTGTTTACAAGCGAAAAAAAAAAAAAATCAGATCCATATAGAATTATACTTACATAATCCCAATTAAATTACACACGAATCCAAAAACGAAAAAACGAAATCGTTTTATACAGTACTCAAAATGGTTTTATCACATGCAACTCCTATACATATATATATAGGAAATTCGGTTACACACAAACACTAACGCCTTCAATTCAAACATACAAATGGTCACAATGCAAAACGTGCGTGAACAAACTATACAATACACACACATCCGAAATTGCTCACGCACTCAAGATCAAAACTACATTTATTATTACAATCAACAATAAAAGTTTCTTTATATACAACAAGAACAAAAAAAAAACCAAATGTGAATAAGCCTCTACTCTTTACAAAAACGAATTGATAATTACTCAAAATCATAATAATAATGGTATTTTGGGTACTTACACTTGCTAGTTGTTGTATGGGTAGGGATGATAGGAGGAGAATCCACATGAGAAAGCTCTATTTTTTCAATGAATGAATCAAGATGCAACACGATTCAGCACAAGTATATATATATACAATATATTTACAGGGGAGAGGAAGTGTACACAGCATATACAACATAAAAAAAACAAAGGGGAAAAATATACATAAAAAAAATTAGACACAGACAATCAAATGAGAATAATAAAATCATTTAAAAATCAACTACTTACTGTAGGTGACAACTAGTCCTTTGATTTTCAGAGTTTTGTTTTAGTACAAAATGTTTTGATTGATTTTCGTTTTATACAGTTTTTTAAATAGTTGTTTTGATCACAAAAGAGAGAGAGAGAGAGAGAGTTGATCACAGTGAGAGTGAGAGCCAAGAGAAAGCAATCAATCAATCGATAGTTTTTTTTTTTTTTATAAAAAAAATTTGTTTTGGTTCGTTTTATAATTTGTGCAGGTCAGCCATCAATCAGCAGCGTTCAAAAGATCAAAGGTAAAGAAAAAAGAAGTTCATAATCAGTAACAGTAAAAAGAACTATAGATACTTATTAAAAATTACTCCTTTAAAAAACAAACAAAAAAACTCCAACAGAATATTTTTTAATTTTGAGACCTACTCTAAAAAAATAACGTTCATTTCCACAGTAAAAAAGTTAATGAGTCTACACATTTATTATACATATATACTTTAAATGTTATGTCGTTAATTACACACAAAATTGAAAACAATTAACTGAAAAGAAAGGCGGAAATAATAATAATAATAATAAAAAAGATGTTTAGAGTTTAGATGCACAAGGAAAATAAAACAGAAATTCTAACAGTTCAATACAAAACTCATCAAGAAAAAAAAAATGCAAACAAGAAGTTGTTTTACCTTCTCCATTTCGATATTCCAGCGTGTCACAGTCACTCGGCTGTTTCTTATTACATTCATCATTTCCTCGACTATACGGAAGCACATAATCAAAAATACATTTATTTTTATTAATGATTGCACATTGGTATTTTGATAGTATCTTCTCCATACATAAGAAAAAGAAAAAGAAAGTCTTTGAAAACAAAACGTACCCTCTGAAGAATAAAGCGGCAGCAATGATGAGGAAAACTAGAAGGAGAGCAACAGCCACAGCAATGATTGTGATCATCAACCCTTGTTGACTGTATTCTTCTTCACCCACAAAACTGGCCATGAGTTGACCCGTCCTTTTATAAACAACAGTGGAGAATTCTCCCCATCCGGAAATAGTCTTTGCTCGCACTTGAAAACCATACTCAGTCTTTTGTTTCAAATTCTCAAAAACATATTTTGGAGCTCGACCAGCTCGGATAATGGTTGCATTCCCATCTCTCCCCTTCACAAAATATCTCACTTCATACATTTCCAACTCATTGAATGGATCATCTGGAGCATCCCAGGATAAAGTGATTTCACTGGCTGTGGCGAGGAGTACTCGGACATTGGACACACTTGAAGGAACTGACGCTTCCGTCGTCACTGTGATCTCGACAAATTCCGGCTCCCCTGCCTTCATCGTCACACCATTCTCCGCAAATACTTTGAAATGATATTGACTCACAGGATTGAGCCCACTGATGGTGATTTTAGTGTCATTGAATCGCTCCGTATTCGGAATGTACGTCACTCCATAAGAACAAGCATCACACGTGACTCTGTACACGATATCTGTTCGTCCTCCCAGGAATCGAGGGACCGTCCAAGACAACATCACGGTGCTCTGATCCACGAAATTCAGTGTAAGATTCTGAGGGGCAGACGGTGGTTTCGTACAAGGATTTGAGCGGAGGTCATGATCTGCTCGGTAGTAGCCAGTATTACAGCGACATTCTCCAGAGCCGGAATAAGGTGCTGTACTATGCTCTGGGCAACTCACACAACGACCATCCCCAATCTCGTGCTTGTACCTCCCCGGTGGACACACATTACACGTTTGTTTCGGATGATTAATGTCCGCTTCATAGCCTGGTTTACATTGACAACCACCAGAGAGTAAATACCATTTCCCATCACCCTTGCACAGGTGACGAGGTGGACTCACTTCCACGGAATTGGCCACACATTTCCCTTCTGCTTGCTCAATGGACGTGAGTTCCCTTCCCGTTGGAGTGGCAGGGAAGAAAGAGAAGCTCGCAGTGACTTCCGGACAGGTAATATAATAGACTTTGATGGCGAGGAGGGAGATGCATGCACCTTGATCACGGAATGCAAAATATACACCTTTCTTTGTCACGGGGATGGAGCGGACTTCCGTATTGATGATCACTTCATTATTGAGTGTGAATCGGCCTTCATCCGCAGCAATCCGGTCAATAAGCGTGTAACTTTCTTGCTCCCATGGTGGAGGCTCTTTGGTGACGGCATCAAATTCATAGTAGAGGAGACTGAATGTTTCCTTGCAGGAGAGTGCCGTGCCCGGGAACAGATTACAGTCTCGCATGGAGAATTGAATTTCAATGTAGATTCGATTCGCTGGTCCTCGTTCGATGAACGGTGTCCATAACTATATAGATATAGAGAATACAAATTGATCATTCAACATTCAATCTCAATGTCTTACAGCTTTTACTATGCACATCCAGTTGACTCGTTTTATTTGTACTAATTTAAATAATAGTATACATTTGTTAAAATGACTCACCCAATTATTGACATGATTATAAGCAACATCACAGACGACGTACGATCTCCAATTAATTCCCTTGTCGAAATTTGTGAAACTCTCTTCGATCCACTGCAAATCAACAAACATAAACAAAGACAAATTAATACAAAATTCTAAAAGTCCACATCCAAAAAATGCACAAATGACAAATGTACTTCTTCATTTTGAATTTTCATTCTCAATTTCATTTATTTCCTCTATAAAAATTTAATTATTTTCCTACACAATATAATAAAAAAATATGTGATATCTACATCAACATCATTACCAATTAACGATCATATCGTTTTCATGCTCACGATCAATAAAATGTCCATTAGATTATTACCCTTCGCTCACACATAAAGTTACACTTACAGCCCATGATAGAATCGAGAGATTCCATAACACTAACACTATAGCCATAATAATAATAATAATAATACAGGACGTTTGTTTGGCGAGTGTGTGGTGCAAGTGTGTATGTATAATATGTATCCTAATAAAACTTGTCCACCCTTTCCCTTTGTGTGTGTCATAAATACTAAATACGCTCGAACACGCATTTGCCAACAGTCATATCATTTTCCTCAGGACATTAAACACCTTTCAACTCGACAGTATCAATGCAATGTGTATGCATTTCCACCCTGAGCTCTCTCTCACACACACACACACACACACACACTGGACTCGCCCCAAACAAAAATGACGTAATGTAAACACGCGAAAAAAAACTTCAAGTGTGTGTACACCCAAATAGAAATACCCAATAACAAACACCATCAGCTCCACTGTGAAAAGCCAAAGGAAAATGATATAACATACTAAAAAATTGTCTCCGAAAATTTAGACGAGAGAAAAGCCAACCGGAAAAAGTACACACTCACACACACACACACACTTGTAATTATTTCCTAGTCAACTGTAATAAATGAACAGCCACTCTGTCATTGACAATACACATCAAGATCATCATCATACGCATCAATGTGAGCTCTACAGGAGACAGAACTAGAAATAAACCATTACATTTATTATCATCCTCATCCTACTACTATAGATAGTTCTATAATATTCCCTATTCAGCTAGTCTAAACTCTCTGGATGATGTGGAGCTGGGAAAGTTTGTCAAATGTCACCCCGTTGGCACACTACACACTAAATATTTGGATCCACCACCGAGAGTAAGAACAAACTTGATAAATGACATGATATTACGCCTGGCGTAATAGTAATAACCTCCTCACATCCACATCCACAGGACTCTAATGCTGCTTGAGGGTCCAGTTCATATGTTTTTTCTTGAGACTCCAGCAATCCATTACATAATAATACGAGAAAGAGAGAGAGAGAGAGAGAACGACGAGAACGTGAACATACTAATTGTTAGACACACCCAACGGGCACATAAGGCAAAGGCCATTTTCTCTAACTCGTAACTTTCATCTCGCACTCACATCAACTCGACCCAGGATCTCTGAACATATAAAACAACTACAACTATCTACAACTGCACACACACGCATGGACAAAATCCCCGTCCACCTCTTTTTCTATTTGCTCTCTGAACTTGAAATGTATACACACAATTTTATATTTCACACACACACACACACAGCCAGGTCACAAGACAAACCAAACCACGACCATGTTAAAAAGAAACAACGTGTTCTCTTGTACATATTACCTATGATATCCTTCCTACGCAAACACATTTCCTCCATTTCCAATTCCTACACAGAAACAACTGGACAGGAAACACGTGAACACAACTAAAATTCGCATAAGTACCATCTCAAATGACACGGTAAAAGTAACCTTGAGTGAGAGTCGTTCACTGAGCATCCAAAATCAACAATTGAAATTGCAATGGCAATGACATGGCTATTGCTATTGCTATGGCTATAGTCATTAGGCATCCCATAGCGTTCAAAGTGTACAAGTTGTTACATCACTATACAGTACATAGTACATGTACTACACACTACGCATACATACTATGACTATTATACAGGTCATAAACACATCAAGTTGAGGGTATTTTTCACTAATAATATTTTACATTTGAACATTTGAAAATCCATCCTTGTACAATGGACTCGTAATAGTAATAATAATCGTCAAAGCCAAGTCATTTTTGCCCACCCGCCTCGCCTCTCTCACTCTCTCACTTTTTTCAACATATGAATGCAATGGAATGTCAAGCAAATGGAACTATGTAGATGTAGAGTCAGAGGCACATACCATAATTACGATTATTACTATTACTTCTCGGCAAGTCCTCAACAATATCCACATCCACTTGATACAACTTGTAAATTTATTATTATTATTACGATCCTTCATTTACAATTTAGGTACAATTGAGAATGTACAGTTGCAATATGAAATGTCAAATACACACCACTTGAACTTTAAACACATCTCAATGACCTTCTCCATCCCTCCACTAACTAACAAAAGTCAAAAAACCTGTGGTCAAAACATTCCAATTAAAATCTACACTAATTCCCTATCAAAATTAAAATCTGACCAAAACCAAACTGGACTCATACTCGTATATAGCTGTAGGATAATAAAAAAAAAACTGGGCGGACATGCAAAGAAAGGGAACTCGGTTGTAAAAAGAAAAGGAAAAATTCGGACTCTAAATCGGTTTTAGTGTCGGTCCAGAATTTTAAATAAGACTTGATTCGGTCCTCAGCCGTCCTCCAACTGAGGCTCACGTCCAATTTAATGTTACACATGAGGAGAGGAATGAGCGACTGCTTCATTCCTCATTCGTCATCTGAGTTTCTGGTCACACGAAATAAATTGGGGATTGCATGACAAAACTCGGAATTCTGAATTCCGAATACGGAATCCAATCCCCAAATGAGATGATCATGTGATGGAAAACTAATGTTATTTTTTCCCTATTACAAATCGTGTGTCGAATGTAAGTATGTAAGAATGTAAGTAGTGTATATAGTGGACACATTTGAGGTTTCTACTCGAGAGGCGAGACTCGAGGGAAAATATAGACAGAGGTTTATACATCCAACATCAGCACTGTGACTCTGACTTTGTAGCAACTGGAAACTCAAGCCATAAACTAGTGTGTGTGTGATGTGTGTGCGGAGGAAGAGCGTAAGAGCTTTGACTAAATTAATCGTGCTGGGTTGTGGTAAGTGGTGAGCAGTTAGTTTATATTACGTTATGTATATGCTGCTGCAACTTCAACTTCAACCGTATGATATATCATAATAATAAAACTCCATACGTTGTATGTACATACAACTAACAAGTCTACATAATACCAAAGAAACATGGAGGAGAGAGAGAGAGAGAAAGAGAGTTTAGAATTCGGACGCCATGCAGACCCAGGGAGATGACAAGCATTTAACGTAATTTAATACTCCTGGTTTTCAGTTATGAGAGACTTGCTCTTGCTCTCCAAGAGAAAAGTCTCCGGGTTGTTGGTTGCTTGCTTAGTTAGTTAGTTAGTGTTGTGCACTGTGTAATTTCATTTGATATTTTGTAACAAAATGCATCATAGAAATGCACTACATATATACATTTTATATTACACACAAGATTATGCAACCACCATACTCCAGAGCGAGAGAGAGAGAGAGAGAGAGAGAGAGTCCCGCATCATCACCATCATCATAATCAAACAGAAAAGAAGAAGAAGAGTGGCCAGTCAGTCCAGTACCAGTGACAATGAGAGAGACAACAACAACAAAAAAAAGATGTTGTTTCCTTTTCATTTCGACTTCTGTCTCACAATGGAACTACCCATCCTGACGCCCTAGTTTCGAGACGAGACCTACAGTTTCCGGTTAATTCGGGGTCGCTGACAACGAATATGACCAT
>JAIUND010002129.1:0-25525 GCA_034699125.1 Gisinianus flammeolus | reverse complement strand
ACAATCCCAATTCGTTCATTACAATTCGCGTAAATGGGAAAAACTTTTGCTGGTCATTTTTACCCTCCGCTCCCTTATATTTAAACTACTTTTTGAAGTTGTTTTAAAAAAAGAAAAACAAACAACCTAACTGAACTCCAGTTTGAAATGTTACATTCCGAATGTAAATAATATTTTACCTGTAATTTGAATACTCTTCGTCGTTGGGTCGTAATCCATATATTCTCTTCAGTTTTCCTTTTCTTATGCATATCTCCTCACAATTTACATAATTTTAATTGCATAAGTAAAAGTTAAATAGTTTCAGACGCAAATTCCAGACAAATTCCGTCTCATCCTCTTTGAATAATTTTTTTTCCGCGCAAGGGAACAAAAACGGCGGGCGAATTTATTCGAAAAAAATCCCATGCTGTCGAAAGAAAAGAAACCACAATTTGCAATTCACAATTAGAATTAAATTGCGATTAAATTATTTTTGGTGGACTCTCTGGTTTGCTCGACCTAATTGTATTAATTATTGCTGTTCATAATGGACAGGTAAGAAAGTATTTTCCAATATGCCATTTGCATCCTTTTTTTTTTTTGTAGTGTAAAGTTCATGTTTTCATGTATTTTTATGTTGTACTTACTTCCTATAGCCTTATCAAACACACGAATTTCGATGATGATTCATTTGAAGATGGTGATGATGATGGACAAGAATTCGAGGAAACATTAGGTCAAGGTCAAAATGATGAAGATCCTGCTCATTCTGAATTGTTGGATTCCATGGGTGCGTCAATGGGGAAAAAGTTGTAAGTGGTAGAAGGGAGCAAAACAAGATTTTGAATTGTGGTTTGTTTTTAAAAATGAAAAAGGATGAATATGCAGGTTAAATGACAAAGTTAAGGTCACGTTGTTCAATGCAGTTTATTATTATTGTGTTATTATAGAAAGCGTCGAGAACAAAGTCGCTCGGAAGCTGGTCAAAAAGTTTCAGAATTTTATACCATATGTAATGATGACCGAGGTGCTCTACCAGGATTTCGAGGTGTAAAAAATTTGAAAAAACAGGAAAAGAAGAAGAAAGGCGGAAAGAAGAGTGAAACAGATTTACTAGATGAGTTAGACTACGATGATCCATCCCTGACTCAACCTATGAAAGACAAGGCTAAAAGAAATGCATTGTATGAAAATGCCAAGAAAGATGTGAGTAAATGGAATGCAGTCGTATATCACAACCGTGTTGCAGATCAATTGGTATTCCCTCTTGCTAGTGGAGAAAAAATTTCAAAGAGATCGATGAAAGATGCTGTTTCAGATTTTGTTGTAAGTTGATTGATTTTCAAAATAATTCAAAATATTATTACTTGATGTTTAAATTCGCACTCAGTATTTTAATTTTAATTTATGGGTTTAATTAGTTGTTTAGTACAAGTTATAGAGATATGAATTATATCATGTTTTTATTATCGTTTGAAAAATAGCCTCGAACCCCACTTGAAGAAGAAATGGCCAAAATTTTGTATGGTGAGGATTTTGTACAAAAGAAGAAAGCCGAGTTGCATTCCAAAGAAGTGAGTAAAACAGCAGATGAAGCTTACATGCTCTCAATTGAGGAGGCTCTGGAGAAACATAATGAATTAGCTCGACTCCGTGCTATTCAATCCTATGAAATGGCAAAAGCCAAAAGACGGAATAAAATTAAGAGTAAAAAATATCATCGTCTACTTCGCCGAGAGAAAATTAAGAAGCAATTAAAGGAATTTGAGGAGATGAAGCAAAAAGACCCGGACTCAGCATTGAAAAAGCTTGAAGAATTGGATCAATCCCGAATTCGAGAGCGTATGACTCTTAAACATCGTAATACATCAAAATGGGCAAAAATGCAATCTGCAAGAGCAAAGTATGATAAAGACAGTAGAATTGCACTGTCAGAGCAATTAAAAATCAGTAAGGACCTAACTCAAAAGAATTTGGCCTCTAGTGACGATGATAGTGATGACGATGATGATATCACAGATGAAGACGAAGACAAATCCAAGAAAAGTAAAAAGGATGTGTATGAAATTAAAGATTTACGTGTCAATTCAAATGATATTAATTTGGAAACCGGTCCAGGAAGAAGGAAAAATGATTTATTAAATTTACTTGCACTCCGTGCTTATGCAACACCAACTGCAGAACCATTACCCATATCAACTAAATCCGTTTTACTGGATCCCAGTAATTATTTAGTAATCGAACCACCAAAAAGTGTAGCGAAGAACATTACTATTGACAAGGAATTATTGGAACTCGGTAATGACGATGAAGATTTTTGTAATTTTGACGGAGGGGATGAAGATCAAAGAATGATCATAGCTGAAGCTTTTGAGGATGATGATGTTATTGCGGATTTCAATAAACAAAAGGCAGATGAAATTGAAGCAGCTCAACCTAAAGATATCAATCTGACTTTACCGGGATGGGGAGATTGGGGTGGAAAAGGAATTTCAGTATCTAAAAAGAAGAAACGTCGTTTTACATTGAAAGCTCCACCACCTCGTATCCGAAAGGATGCCAATTTGTCACATGTCATCTTGAATGATTCTGCAAATGATAAAGCAAAGGAGCATCAAGTTCGTGAATTACCTTTCCCTTTCCAACGTGTTAAAGACTATGAGAAAATGATCCGTGCTCCGGTTGGACGAACATGGCTACCTGAAACAGCCATGAAATCTTTAATTGCTCCCAAAGTTATAACTAGATTGGGAGAAGTTATTAAACCAATTAGTGAGGATGTTTTAGTAAAAACCAAACCTATCAAAGAGCATGGACATGTAAGTCTTATGGGGGGTTTTAAACTATTAAAATAATACTATATTATAGAAACTCTAGTACAGAGTATATTATACATAACCGTGTATTTGATCGTGCTCTTCTGACTCCCTTTGTGTAGGAACTAGGAGTGTATATATATTTTGAATATTTTTAATTTTTTCAAGGAGTTAAAAATAATGATTGTTTAATTATTGTACAAAAATATGTATGGTAATATGGAGGTTGTTTTTCAAATGCGAAAATCATTATTGATGTAAGTTGTAGTGTAAGTAACTATTAGAGTTTGTATATCTCAATAAACTGTACGCTACTACTCAAAAGAATACATTATAATCTGTACATACCTCCTCTCAATTTTTATTCCGCAGAGGTAATTTCGGTGATTTGTATTTGAATAACAAATTTCAGTCTTTTATGACTTGCTTTCAACCAATACAGTTTTTTAGGTAGCTATTTCATATATATATTATGTCAATTATGTACGTGGAATTTAGAGCTCTTTTACAAAATTTGTGCAAATTTTCATGGTAATTATCAGGGCGCATCAGTATCTTTCAATCAAACATAACCCATCCACGTGAATTTGGATCAAGTTCTGTTTCAAATGGTTCCAAGTTGAGTGAAATACGAATTCGGAGAGTACTATCCTCAGTAAGGAAGCGTTCCAACAGAGTTGATCTACTGTACAATGCATGACGAGAAAAGTCCCAAATTTTTAAAAATTCTCCAGATTGCAGTCGTCGTCCACATTCTTCTGTAAAATTGAAAGTAGAGAATATTTAATATATTTGTATATATTTTAATTTTGAATCTCATGTACTTGTCTAGTCATTGGTCAACTTTTACCTGGAACTATGTAGTCACCAAAATTGTCTTGAACTTGAATAAGATAATTCATTTGTACACGTTTGGTTCCTGCTGGAAGCCCACGAAGTTGAGCATGGAGACGAAAAATTCCTTGAAATTCAAATATCTTTAGAGTCCTGTGAAAAGTTTGAAGCAGAATTCATTAATCAGTTTTGTGTGTGTGTGTGTGTGTACATGTACTGTATTGTCATGTCTGTCTGTCTGTGTAGAGTGTGTAGACTATGTAAGTACGTATAGTTTGTGTATATCTATTTTTGACATTTTACCAAATAGAGCAGACACCATGAGACAGGACATACAATTTAGGTGAATGAAAACCCCAACATTCTTCATTTTTCAAAGCTTTATCAAAATTTGGAATAGTCCAGAGAAAGACTTGAGTTTCGCAATGCTATATGCAGGATAGAAAAGAAAGGAATTTAGTAATTATTCAGTAAATACTTGTTACTTACAATACAGTGGGGGAACATGTTAAATTATTAGTGCATAAATTATTCACTTTTATGAACTGGTTGATGGCTTGCGAAGACGGGGAGCAGTCCATTTTCAAATCTTTCTCAGGTAGGAGAAACGGTACGAGTGTTCCATACTCCGAGTCAATCTTTTGCCGTTTACGCATCTCCTCAGAATTTTCATCGAAAAATTTCATTTCCAGAAGCTCGCAAAGATCTCGTAGTAGCTCTGGAGTTTTGTGTTGGTAGAGTTCACAAGTGACAGTACATCGAACAAACAAGTTACTTCTGTTGCAACTATCCTCAGTCTCAGAGTAATTAATGTCTACGGATAATGGATCAGAGTAACAGCAATCGCCAGTAGTTGTATAGTTATGTTGTGTAGGACCACCTAAATTCGAATAGGGTAAAATAATGGGTATATTGGTAACTGAATATAGTATACTAGATGGGTAGCTCGTGAAACGGGCTAATACTTCTATCCATCCGAAACTACTGAATTTTTAGTATAAAATATCATTATTTTATGCTCCAAAAAAACGGAACGTCTGTTTTTTGCTCGCGCTCGCCGTGGACCTAATTTAGTTCCGCTGCCCTTATTTTCCCCTGACCTTTTCTAGTTTCGCTGCCCTTGTTTTTGCTCGGACTAAATTTAGGAACGCTATCTCCCATAAGGTTCTTTGACGTTTTAGTTTACGTATTCTCCTTCTAACATTTTTTGTTCAATTTTTGTAAAATTCAAATTTAATTCAATTTGAAATTGAATGTGAAATTGACAATTTCCCACATTCCCTAAAAAATTGGAAAATTCTCAGTTTTCAAAATATTTGGGTCTTTTGTGGTCACCCTGGTCCCATTTGACTTCTATTTTGGTCACCCCGCGACCGCGAGGTCAATGCCACCCACCATACGCTTCAAGCTGGCCAATGACCTGTCCATGGACACTAACATCATTGAAATCGGTTCAGTAGTTTCAGAGGAGATAGTGGACAAACACACACACACACACAGACAAAGCTTAGTGGAATACTATATATAGGAGAATAAGGTAATATTGTCGTTTTCCTTACTGGTATTCAAATGAATCCAATTATGATCTAATACGCTAAACGTAATTTTGAGACGGATTTTGAGACATTCTTCCATTGGGCTGATGAGCATCATTCCAAATCTATACTTCCTGCCGCGGACACTTCTATCTCTTTGAATTATAAGACGCCTATATAGCATATTTTAAATTCCATATTATTAGACATATTAAATGAAAATTTCAATTAATTTGTTGTGACGACTTGTTAGTATGTTTTTACTACATATTTACTTACCAATCTAAAACGTTCAAACAAAATTTGCAACCACATCCAGTGAAAGTTTTGAAGGATGGAGAAGTCATAACACCCCCTGCTTGGATTTGGCTAAGAAAATTGTCAACTTTCCATTTAATAATTTGGGGCTTTGCCGAGCCTTCAAATTTCTTGATGATTACTAGCATGATTGCCATTAGTGCCTATGTAAATATAGGTAAGTATTGAAAGTATTTATTAAAATAAAAAATTTTCCTATGTAAAGAAAAAAGATAAAAATATTTATTACCATCGCTAAACTACCGAGTAGGCAAAAGTTAAATCGATTCTCATTTTCATCATGACAAACGAAAGCCCATAAAGCAACCAATGAAGACACTATGAGAAGACTAAGAACGCTCCTGTACGTTATTAGTTTGCTAAGTGGGACGTTGAGTTCAACAGGTGTTTCATTTTCAATTTCATTTGATGATGTCAAAGAAGCAAGAACTAAGGAATTCTTTTTACTTCGTTCACTGCTTAATTGTTGTGACTTTGTTTTAGCTGAAGTTAGGAGATTATGCATCATTTTACGGACGCCGCCTCCTTGTGTTCCGGATTCATCTGGGGACTTACTGGAGAATTGACCGTCCAGTTTTAATTGCTTTTGAACAACCAATTTACAAGGCGTTGAAGTTGACACTTTTGAACGGGGTTTATTCGGTGTATTTATTTCTTGTGTAGGATTTTCTATAATTATTGTTTGCGTATTGTCTTTAAATTGATAACAATCATCATCATCCTCTGATAACACTCCATTCGTTTTCTTATTGTTAGTACTCATAATTCCATTGTCTTTTGCGATAACATCATAACTCTCTTTTGAAGCATCATTGAGCTCATTTTCCATCCGGCTAACCTAAAAGAAAGATGGTTCAGTCTACATAAAGAGTATGCACAGACAGAGTCTGTACTACAGACACTATGTATATATAAAGATAAGAACTCTATATATTATTATATATATGAGTATTGAGTGTATATCTATTACTCTGAAATGTATAGCTTTCTCTTGATCTGAAAATGTTAAAGGCTCAACTTGGTCAGTTTCAATTGCCCCAGTAAGTAAAATTTCCCTGCCATTTTCCGCTCCATTATTGTTATTTTGATCTAAAAGGCTTTGAACAGAATCCAAGGAATTTTCAGATTCCTGCTCCTGAATTTCTTCATCTTGAAGAAAATCTTTTACTTTGCTTTGCTTTTGTAATGAAATTATTTCCATGTCGTCCATCGACGGCAAACCTCGTTTTCCTCCAGTTCTTTTCTTGTAACGACTTAAGACGTGTGGTGAAAACCATTTATTTACCCAATCAGCCATGATGATTTCACCTATATATATATATATATATCTATACTGATAAGAATAATTTCTGTCCTATGTTTACAAAATGCATGGAGAAGCCGGTGCTTTTTTCTTTTGAAAATATATGTGTATATATATGTTTATGAGTTAAAACAGCATTGAGAATTTTGATCCCGTTAATTGCATTATTGCATATGATTATACAACATTATATGCAAGAAAAGGGAAACTATACTGATTATATATTACTCTTACTTTAATTTTGATGCATTTGACATATGAATGACATTGCATGCAGCGCAATGTGTCCAAGATCTAGATATAATTATAATAAATTATTATTAATAATATTTACGTTGAAATAATGACATATATGACACTTTTTGGGCGAAAAATATGTAATAAAAATACCCAGTATCTAGATATGCACGTATATATATGCAAATCATCTATACATGACGATTGTATGGACTCATGTCTCTTTTATTTTAATTACCATCACAACAACGTAAATGTAGATCCACTAGATCCAGTATATACTTACATGTCAGTCATTTTAGTCACAAACGTACATCTTGAAATGTTCAGGCAGATCATAGGGATTTTCATATTTAACTGCGTTCTTCATGGTTAAGAGAATGCTATGTACATTTTAATTATTACAATAATCATTATTGAATAATGCCGTATTGTATTATAGTGTGTATAGAATGAATGCGCGTGCAGCAAGTACACATGCTGGACTCTATATAGAAAAAATATATTACATAGGTACATATAAGTTTTACATATGAATGCATGTGGCTAATGGCTATATTGTAGATAAACTACATAGTGCAAATGTGACTATACATTATTTACTGTGGCTTTTACTCCTTTACTTATTTCAATTGCCTTTAATATTGCTCACAATCCAAAAAGTTCTGTTAGTTAGAAGTTCATAGCACTAGAACACATTGAACTCGGCCGAGGAAAAGAACAACTTGAGCAGCTTTTGAATCTCTCTGTTGCTTTCGTATTGTGAACAGTGAACTTCGATCTCTCATAATCTCCTCCACATGTCTTAATTCTTAACTTCCTACTTTTTTTTATGTTAAATAATAATCAGCTCGTATACTTACTTTTATTTACATGAATTACAAATTATAGATTCATTTATAGTGTGCACATTTATCGGGAATTGTACAGTGTGACCCATTTATTTCTGGACAGTTTCTTATGACAAAATTTACGATGGTCGTTTTACATGTGAATACATACTAAACTTAATATGTACGCACATGTAAAACAACCATCGGTAAATTTTGTCATAAGAACCTGTCCAGAAATAAATGGGTCACACTGTATATTCGACAACGATTTTTGCAGTGCGAAAGTTAAAGTTGTCAAAGAATTCAGATATTTAAAAGTTTAAAAAAAGTGTGAAGTACTGTGAAGTGAATGGTTTTTGAAAGGTTCAAAGTGTAATTATATTATTATGAGTTTTTACATTACAAACAGGAAGTTTGACTTTGAGGACAAATGAGAGATTATTCTATACACTTGAAAAACTTAAAGGTCAGTATATACTTACATAATGTTAAACATTTCCATTAAATAATAATAATTAATATGTGTAGAGCACACAGAGGCTTTTATTTGTGGTTACAAAATACAAATACTTTTGCTAAAACCCATTAGTTGACAATTTTTGATGAGCTAGTATTTTTTCTTCACTCTATATCTACTCTATATCTAACTATATAAATACCTTATCAGAAACTAATTAAAAGTCATAATTGTAGTGTAAATACCAATTTACTTAGTGAAATAAAATACATTGTATTTATATAGGTATACCTACCTATGTATATACATATATTCACTAATATATGTACGTATGACAAAGTTGGAAAATGATTTGAGCATATGAATCATAATATGATATGTCTGATATGATCATATAATATTATTTAATATGATACATATGATAAAGCCATGTTTACGATACACATTGTGTAATTTACAAATGAAAATTTTCCTGACCTTTGCATATTTATTTAATGTGATAAATAATGATTTATATATTGCAGATCAGGTGTGAACGTGTATCTGTGATTATACGAGCATTGTGTTTGACGGAAAACCTTGAAGAGAACTCTGGACCTATATTCTAAAGTCGAGTGAGATAATAATAAGTTGGTTATTATTTAATACTCATTCATTCATCCTCGTTCGACATACACCAGCAGCATCCTCCAAATTCAATCGTCGTTCTTCATACTTATTTCGCAAGAAAAACACAAAGTTTTTATTCAGTTACATCGTCATGATTTAAGGAGGAGAGACGAAGAATCATATAGTTCATACGAGTCAAAATACTTGTGATTGTAAAGTGCTTTTGAATATTAATAATAATTTTGTATCTGTGCTATCTAGAATCTAAAACGTATAAAATATGTAAGAATATATATTTCGTGCATCGAAATCTCTGCAGTGACCTGTTTTTTTTTGTCAAACAATTACTTTTTAAAACATAACGATTTTTAAATAGTATTTTTTGTACTACAAAAAGGAAAGAAAATTCTTCAAAATGAGCGATCAAGTTTTTAAATTCGCCGAAGAAATGCATCGATGTCCGAATGCGGATATTTCTGCATGTGAATTTTGCAAATTATTGAATAATTTGTCCATTGTCAGCAGGACCTTCAAACTGAGGTATTTACAACAATATTACATATTTTCATTACTATAGTCATGGGAATTCATTTTCGTTGAAATGCGCAGTTTGTTTATAGTGATAGCTATGAGAAAATCTGATAGCTGTGAGAGGTTTTTTAAAGGAAGCGATGGTTTATAACAAAATTTTAAATATTTCATATTGGAAGAGAAGGTACTGAAACGCAAAAATGTTTTTGTCTTGAAACAATTGGCAAAAAATGTATGTATACATAGGTAATATAATTTATCATTTTAATTTCACACATGCAAAGGGAATGTTTCGTCATAAATATCGGTATCGGTATATACGATATATACAAATACATGTGTGGAGTAGGTACTTAATCAAGTTTCTGGCGTCCTTGAAACAACTCGGTGAAAGATGAAAAAATATACGTCAAATGAGCAACCTCGACCTACATAATTCAAGATGAGTGCGTAATAACGGTTGCATAATAAGAAATATACATTATTTTTGTTGTGAGTGGGTGAGGGAGATAAAAATTCACATTCACATTCCATCTCAAAAGAAATCTCATAAGTAATGAATATAATATATATTTTTGCCGTTTGCAATATATTGTATATATGCTTTTTACTTTTAATTGCCTGTCATCAGTTTGAAAATATTTCAATTTTGTACATAAAACTATTACTTGATAATCGTTTTTTAAACATTATCACTAGAGAAACACTTCCGACGTGCGGTTGCGAAATGTGATGATGTTGTGTAGCATGTTATCTCATCTCTAAACTTGCTCTATTGAAAACTATACAAGATAATAGACACGGGGGCCCGACTATAATTGTTTTCGATATTTTATGCAATATTTGTCATTTGATAATTTCATAACACAAATATTTGACGTTCATTCCATGATTTGCTATACATTCCATGCTTGTACATACTTTTGTACAGTCAGTTGATCCAGTTGCTCAAATTGGAAGAATTTCAATGCAATGATGTTACATATCCTAAGCACGGAAGTCCTTTATAATTTATCGACTCGAACATGCCTAAGATTACTCATATGAAATGCGTTTTAGCAAAAAAAGAGAGCCCATAATCATTGAAGTATGAATTCATTATTATGATTACTGATGTACGAACTTTGCTCTTTCCTCTCAATGCTCTGTCCACAAGTACAATACGCAAAGAGTCATAAGTCCACTTGAATGAAAAGCACACTTGTAGGTTTATATTTATAATTTATAAATACAAATATAATATATATATATATACATAATGCACATGCCATATATGTATACATCAAACTACTGATTTGAACAATGACTATTTGCGTGTTGCCTACTTTTGATAATTGCTCATTATCATTTTCATTCTCACATTCAGAGGATGATTCTCTAGTTATGAACGAATACAGTGGATTTATACGGTTATAAATGTCATGAATACATATGCAACATGTAACACGTATCATTGAACTTTACACTTGTATTATTGTTTTTGTATAGGAATGAACTTGAGACAGCAAAACTGCTGGACGAGGTTGCAGAGTCGGTTAATGGTCTACGACATGTGGTGGACAAGCTTACACCCCATCTTGCTCGATTTGATTTTGATGAGACGGTTCAAGCGAATGGGCATCGGACATTTGTATGGGTCGCTCGATGTGGAGTCACGAAATGTCTTTATTTGGTCAGCGAAATAAATGATAACAGTCGTATTTACAGCCCAAAAAGTCATCCTGATCTTGCAGAGTACTGATTTCATTTGATATTAGTAATATTACATATGTCATCAATCATCATATATGTACTTTAAATTCCTTCCTTAAAAAAAGAAAGTTGGGAAAGAATTGCGATGAAAAAAAAAAAGTCATTTAACTGGTGTAACTTTTTTGAAACTCATGTGTGAACAGAAAGCTATTAGACTGGAGTCGAATTTTCCGCGTACTCCTTGTTATTATGGATTGTCTGGTGGATTTTGTCAATTCTTCCACAAATGATTCTCTGTTTACATCATCACAGGACTCGTTGACAAGATTATTGTCCATGTCCAAGGAGAGAGTAAATCTGGTAAGTTATTTTGTTGACGTGTATGAGTTATTAGATCAGTTCCATATTTAAAGTTCATATCCAATATTCTTAATATTGCGTGAATGATCAACTTTAAAACAATAGACATGTTGCTTTGATTTCTTTAGGTGGGATTCCATGGGCGTTTACTTGGCTTTCAGGTATGTACCTATTTCACTATATTTATATTTGTTTAACCCCGCGGTGTATGTTTATTTGTATTTATGATTAGTATTTACGGAAGGCATGTACTTTTGAAGTGTATACACTTTACTTAATGTGTATCATTAAATGATATCCAAATATTTATGCTTTATATTTATGCATGTATCATATAGTTCTGCAAATCTGTGCGAGCGCCTTTACGATTCGTCTCAACGTTGATGGGAGCGTTTTCAGAAGTCTACAAAACAGAGAGCATACTCAAATATTCCATTCAATCATCCAAGTCTTGTAAGTCTACTCACTAACGTGAACACTATATATACATGGCAATATATGCTAGTATTTATTTTGTATGTAAAAATCACAACATGTAATCTATGTAATAACTTCTTAAATAACTAGAAATAAATATGTGTGTAAGTAAATGAATTGTCAATTTTTAGTTGTGTACTACTCTCGTAATCCAAGTATTCGAGCAGAAAGATTAGCCAAAGTCATTCAAGAGGATCCCCTTGATTTTTTCAAATCATTTTGGCTTCTTCCTGAAAATGGTTTGCTCATACATTTTTAAATATCTATTTCTATATCGTAAACCTGTTTTAACATTGGAATTCCATACAGAATAGAGTTTGTAACAGTTTAATGTTTTGTTCAGGTCTTGTACGAATCCTCTTCAACTGTGTCGGAGAACCAGTTGAATCGAATTTAGAAATATCAGTACCCCCAACAAGACTGACCGTAACGACATCATCAAAAACAACTCTCACGATTCTGCCTCCAAGTGAATACATTGGGATCAAACCAATAATGTTACGTCTTGTTTCACATAAAATGCGTACAGGATCAGGTAAACATATGCAAAATTAAATTCTGTTTACCTGAGACAAGTGAGACTCATTACCTCGATAGGAAGATATTAATTCTATGCTTTTGTTTCTTAAAAGTTTGTAGTGGAGATGGACCTAAGGAGGCACTTTCAAAAACTCTGATTTTTCATTGTCATGGGGGTGGATTTGTGGCTCAAAGCTCCAATACTCATTTAATTTACTTAAAATCTTGGGCTAGAGGCGCGGGAGCTCCGATAGTCTCTGTCGACTATTCTCTAGCTCCTGAGGCACCTTATCCCAGAGCTTTACATGAAGTTTTTTATGCATACCTTTGGGCTCTGGAAAATGCTCATCTTCTCGGTAGTACGGCTGAGAAAATTGTCTTTGCAGGTACTGTTCAAAGTTATAATAACACTTGTAAGTCATCATTATTGATTAGAAAAGAAAAGAAAATTTTAATACGTGTCTATGTCTATTCAATTTGTAGGGGATTCAGCTGGAGGGCTTATGCTGACTGGAGTAACATTACTCTGTATTGAACTTGGAGTACGGATTCCAGATGGTATGTTTTTTCACTTTTTTCAATGTATTTACATTTCTGTATGCAAATGTTGAACGTATAGGTAGATTAACTGATTCAATTTCGAGCAATTGCTTGATCCGTAATATCATTTTTCAACTAGGTCTAACACTTGCTTACACCCCTCAATTACTGGAAACGGCGATTTCTCCTGCTCGACTTTTGAGTTTAGCCGATCCGTTATTACCATATCCAGCTTTAGCAGCATGTCTCAAAGCATACCTGGGCAAGACGTTTGATCCGTCGGTAGCCGAAGTTCCCGGGAGTTTTGTTGAAGGACCTTGGGAACCGGAATTTAATAATGCTGAAATATGCAGCCGAAAGTTTACTGTGCTCAAAGGTTTGGAGGAAGTTGAGGGCGTTCACACTCCCGAAGATGATTGGCATTTGTCGCCTCTCATTGCTCCAGATTCATTACTTCGAAAGTTTCCTCCAACGTCCGTCATTGTAAGAGCATATATAGGGGAGGGAAATGTTATCCTCAAAAGTTTAAAAACACATGAACACTTTCGTGAATGAATAAAATTGAATTGTTAGGATGGCTAATGCTAATAATTTTTACTCTCCACAGACAACTGTTTTCGACCCTTGTATGGACGACTGCGTGGAATTTGCTAAACGATTAAAGGCCGTTGGAGTTCCCACAACACTTGATGTTCTCAATTCACTACCGCATGGTTTCCTCAATTTCGGACGAGTGAGAATACACTATAGTTTTTATTATGCTGCTCACATAATATTTCATTAATTTCTATAAAATCTATCCGTAATTGTGTAACTAATACGCTTAAATTTTTTTTTATTCATCTATAGATAAGTGAGGAATGTTACAACGGCATCGAAACGTGTTACAGGCGCCTCAAGAATTTTGTAATCCTTTGATGAAAAGTGCGGATAAGGTCAATGAATTAACCCGCAATTCAATCTGGAGTCTACAAGAGGAAGAAGTAATTGTAAACATTTAAGCGTTTTTATTAATTTAGAAAACAATCGCATCGCATATGGTTGGATGGAAAATACTAAAATACTAAAGAAAAGTACACATACCGATTTAGATGTAAATGATATGATTGAAGTTTGTGGAGATAAATGAACAAAGTTTGATAATTATTCTTACGATTAGATGAATTTCTTCTACTCTGTGATTACTATTCTTATAATATATTATATATGTGAACAACTGTGTTTGGAATGAATTACCAACATTTTAATTTTTAGTTTTAGAGTAACTAGGAATAGGGTTTTAATTTTGGAACACAGAGCAAGGAGCGTATCTTTACAGGGTATTTAGAATTTCAAAGCAACTTCCCGTCTGGACAAGGAAAAATATAATTGCATTTAAGTTTAAGGGGTTTAAGCTTATACATTGTATAAGCTTTTTTCAAAAATGGGCTGGAATACCTTTACTCTAAAAACGAATTTACGATTTGGGATCATGTACAGATATTAAAAGAAAATTATTTTATAATAAGAACGTGCGTTGCCAAAAAATAGCACTGGTGCATATAAGCAACTTGAACCAATGAGTGTTGATGCTCACAAAAGTAAATAGGTAACAATAAGAAATCACAAAAGATAGGTACAATACTTAAATGGTGTAAGTTAAACCTGTAAATATTTTGTGTAACTAAGACTTTTTAAAGCCTTGGAAAGCATACGGAAAAAGAGAAATGAATCCAAAGCAATAATTATAATTACGTACTCGATGATTTTGTATTTGAAAGTTTAAATAGAATAGTACTATTTAAACAACGAGAAAAGATACAAATGTAGAATATGCATTACAGTATGAACTCTAAAGCATTGTCATAATGTTTTCCAGTTTAAACCAAAGTACCTAAGCCTTCTATTGTGCATTTGTTTGTCATTTTTAATAAAATATGAAGTTTATTTATTGAGGATGCTGCGCATTTATCGTTTATTAAATGTTTTTATAAATTAAACACACAACATTATATATAATGTATTTAGACACTTACGTTTATATTTATTATCCTTAAAATTATATAAATATAATCGTTTGTTATTATTGTTGTACGTTGAGCGAGTAAAGTAGTGCGTAGTGTTTACGTCGAATATACATAGATATAAATATAGGCATAGGTATATAAAAAAATAAAATTATTATTATATTGATACATTACAAAAGTATGTAGTATTATATAGAATTGAATTTGAAAATAAAGTAATCATTTTTGTCATATAAAAATTGCGGTTCGTATAGTAATATTATTATTATTAATATTATAGACGAGTCATTTGGTTTGGTTTATTAAAAAATGGTTATTTATATATTACATTTTACTTTACAAACACAATCATAATACAATATATGGATTTTCGCTATAGATTTTCGCATATATATTCGTTCCTCCGACTTTGTAGTTCTTCTATAGGAATATAAGTTTGTTTCTTCTCTATTTGAAAAAGATCACATCATGTGTTAGTGAAACAAACCAAGACTATATTCTTGTGTATGAATACAAACCTTTCTCCCTTTTTGCATTATAGAAGAAACGTTCATCACATTAAGTGGATGTAGGTTCATTGTCGGATATTTCCATACAACTGCATCTCCGGACCTTTTCAATTTTGACTTGTTTCTTTTTACCCTGACCACAGGTCAGAGTGACAGTTTTCCAAGACGATCTTGATGGTTTACACACTGGATAGGATGCGAATAAACCAGGAACCCATACGGAAACACATTGTCCAAAACACATTTTATTTATTACAGTCAAAGGCTCACAGCCCTCCACTTTCACTGTTTGTGTATATTTTTGAGTTCTACAGCAACTTCGTTTTGATTTGGTCGTTGAACTCCCTTTACTTGGATCTTTATTCAAATTTTTGAAAAAGTTAATTTCCGCAGCACTATTTGGACTGCCTGAAGTGTAAATTCTTACTGATGGTAGAATGATTTGACCTTCCTCAGGTGTTATTGGCTGGTAAAAGTTTTGAGGTTCACGACCGTGTAGTTTTTCATCATCAGTATTCTGATGATTTATTTGTGTATCACTGTTTAGATTTGTCTTTGTATGTACTGTGCTGGTGGGACGATGAGTTTTTGGGGCATGTTGTATTTTTGGTTCATTCGTGGATGGATATCTTCCATTTAGCATATCCCAGCTCATCCGCGATATTTTCTTGATGTCCATATTTGACATTATTGTCGATGAACTTTTTCTAGTGTTTGTATTACTATCACTATTAACATTGTAAGTTTTTTTCAGTTGTGCACGTCCCGGATGTTGAACGTTAATGTTTTGTTTATTATAATTAGTAGTTGTTGTAGGTTTTCTTTTCACACCACTTCTATGAATATATAATTGTTTAAATATCGTACTATTGGACGTCGTATTATTACTATTATTATTTAACTGAAGGGATGATTGTTCATTACTCGTTGCACTTTTATAACTATTATTATTATTATTATGCATTTCTTGTGATGGGAGGAAATGAAAAATTATTAATACAATTAAAAGTATGAGTAGGATTCCTCCAAGGATCGTCGCTAGTATTTTAAATAAGTTTGGTTCATCATGACAGCATCTTTTGCTCCAATTACACCGGGTCGTTAATGACGGAGATTCTGTCGCTAGCGTGGTTGCGGATGATGTTATTGTTGAATTAAAAATGGTAGGTCTATTCTTAAAGTTGTGGGTGAGGGGCTCTTCTGGGGGATCAAATTTCACTGATGTGACTTTTACCATCTGAAAAGACAGCAAACGAAAAAATCCAAAATTAAACACATACTAAACTTGTGGTTAGTAATGATTAAATAATAACTATTTCTAGCCCACAAATTGCATGATGCATCATTTCATACGGGAAAAAAACAAAATAAATATATACTTAATGAAGCTCATGACCCCAAATCCACATCTACGTATGTACATGTGTAAGCAGAAAAAATAAAATATCGTTTGTTATTGTGGCGAATGTGAATGCAAATTCAAGTCAGAGTACAACGTAAAAGCCGGAATTAGTGTATATGTATTTGTGTATGTGTAAATAGAGTGCTGGCTTCAGTTAAAGGGCAAGTATACCGTAGACAGTCGGAGACAGTAATGTCAAACTAACTAATAGTCATGAGATAAATGTGTCGCCTGTGAGCCGTTCTGTAGCGCCGTTCTGTATAGACAGCACACACATATTCTAAAAGTAAATTAGAACGCCGAGAGAAGCCAATCTAAAGTTTGTGAAGATGAGAGAGAGAGAGAGAGCAAAGATGAGAAAAAGAGTCAGAGTCAAAACATCATCAGACATACCAAAGAAAAAAAGTAAATACAGAAAAAATCCTTTCAATTTTTCTAAAGGCAACATCATGCAAATAAGTTTGTTTTTTTTTCGTATAAAATGTATCTTTAGCAAAGGCAGGGAGACACGAGAGTGTGCGTTTTTGTGTCGTTTACAAATACACATATGTATGAATATATACGCTCGTTTTCTTTTATTAATGTCTATAAAACACGAGGAAGCAAAACAATGATGCCCGGTCTATGAATTTCTATACTACACAAAAATTCGTCAGCATGCTAATTAGTCTGAAAATGTAACTGAATTCCACTATACGATATTTGCATGACTGCCAGTGTGCACATGTGTAAAGTGTATGAGTTTCATAGGTCTGTATTGCATTGTATATAGAAATATGCGTACAACTTTTGTTTTTTATTATTGAAAACAAAATACATTGACATTATTATGACGGGATGTCTATTTTTAGTCTAGCAATCGCATAATATGTAACCTGATATATTTTCCTGGAAATATCATGTATGAGACGGGGAAATAAGGGTCATTCCATGAAAAAATATCAATTGTCCACCCATTCCTATTGTTGTTCCTGTGCTTCGCGGCCAAAATCTTGGTTTTTAATAACTGAATTCATATAAGCTCATGTGCACATTCCGCCTTGCGACGTCAATATCATACGATATGATATATTTTATATATAGGTATATATATATATTATTATGTACTTGTAGTATAATATTTATATTTTCAAAACCCAAATAGAATATGTATTATAAGCAGGTCAAAAAAACAAAATATTTACTTGTGTGTTGAAGAAAAAAGTGTGTTATGACTTTCTACTCGGAAATGATATGATTCTACTCTCAATATATTTATATAGGGAACAAATGTTAATTTTGTCCGGGAGCAGTAGGATTTCATGGAAATGAGAGAAATGCGAGAGAATGTCATTAAAAATGAATTTGTCGTCATTTATGAGAAAATATTCAAAACTGCTAACTACATACGACCAAAAGTATTGACAAAACTTGATTCTCAGAAGAAAGAGGTGTCAAGTAAAATTTACAACAGGGGAAATATATATATCGTATGTAGAATATTGTAGAGTGTATACACAATTACATATACAGTCTTTCAGAGTTTTCAAAACATTTAATCATTGTGAGAAAATCAAGGTAGAGTATAGAGTAATAGAGTATACTACTGCTCTACACCTTGCTTTTACAATAGTCAAGTGTGTGTGTGTGTGTGTGTGAAGGTATAAATTTAGAAATACTTACACGTGTGACATCACATGAATAACAATACTTTTGAGGATGTATATCGTATATGTTGGACACAGTATTAAGCACTCGGAGAGAATGAATGAATGAATGAAGGAATTTTTGTGAATGAATGAATGAGTAAGAAACATATTATATATACGAGTATGGAAATGAATTTTCCTGGAAAACTAGTTTCATACTATAACCATACTATAGTTTACTAGTACTACGATTATTACTATATCACCACTATATTATTTTATATCTCGCCACTATTATACTATTACTATTAGATATCATATGACTTTCTCTCTCTCTCTCTCTCTCTCCAACATTAAACTCGACAATGCATACAATAACACAAAATATGTCCATTTATTTATGCACTCGTTGTCCCTGTGTTCAGCTGCAAAAAATTCTCATTCTTCTTTCCATCCTTCTAAATAATAATAAAAATACAAAAAGTTGTGCATGTTTTCATGTCCTACAAAAGCCAAGTCAAAAAGGGGTTGAATAAAATAAGCCGAAATAATCTGGATACGTACTATAGTATTTTTGATTTTTGGAAATTTGGAAAAAAGAAAATAAATGAAAAACGCACCTGTGACTCTCCCTCGTCAAAAGAAGCATGGGATGAATGTAGAATTTTCATCGTTTTCTGCATTGACAAAATCCTTTTCAAAAACGAATGCACCATCCTTTTTTCTTTTTACTCTTCAAGTCTCTCTCTCTCTCTCTCTCTATCTTTCCCCCTGAATAATACTTGTGGAAATATAATAATATTCCCTGTATTAATTTGGATTTCCTTCTTCTCCTTGTTCTTTCATTCTATCTGTATAGAAGAACTAGAACTAGAATTCAGCAGCGTCCAGAAATGTATTAAGGAGTTAAGGAGGAAGAGCACAGAGATAGCCTCTCTCCAAAGTACACCAAAACACTTTTCACACAACACACACACACACACATACACAATTTATAATAAAATACATATAAAAAGGTATAGAAAATTTTACATGTATATCGTATGATGAGGAGAGTGAAGCGAGCCAACAACAAACCGGCATGAAGAGCACCAGACGACTGAACTGAACCAAAACTCCATACGAGTTTCTTTTTCTCTTTTCGACTCCAGACGGACGCCAGTCAGATTCCGCTCAAGACACTTTTCTTGCACACACGTACACAAACACAAACACACACACACACACACACACTACAATCTACAACTAGGAATACAGATACACAACACACACACACACACACTTTACAAATACTAAAGTTACTGAATACTGAATACGGACGAATAGTCAGTCAGTCCTGTTTCAGTAAAAACTATGAATAAATGCGAGGAGTTGCGACTGCGAGTACTTACACACGTACACCATAAGTACTATGTAGTTAGTTAGGTATCGTATGTACCTGAACGAACAACAATTCAAAATGTAAGTATGGACATATTTTTAAAAATATCCAGAGATACCCTGCTGTGGTTTTTCTTTTTGGTGGGTGCTGTACATACATATATCTGTGTATATTGTTATTGTGTGTATGTATGCATGTGTTGATAGTGGGAACGAACACCATATGTACATACATATGTAGTAGGTAAAAAAAAAATTATATATATACATATGTATATGTATGGTATACCCATAGTCATTTCCAGACTAGAGAGAGAGAGAGAGAGAACTCCCGTCGACTCTTCACTCAACTGTACTCATCGCCAGTTTTAGATTAAGAAAAAAAACAGCTCTTGACCATTAATTGATGTGGCCAACTTATAATTTTTACCAGGAAATCATTGCATTGACTACCTGTTTGAGAAAATAGAAAATACTCTCATCGTCAGTTCACTTGACTTGTCTCGTGTCTGTGTGCCTTACATATAATATGTATATATGTAGATACTATGATATGTATACCAAAGTAGCATGTATGTAAGTACCAACACCAACACCAACCCATTAAAAAGTTACCAACCTCTGGACAATCAGCAGTCAGTATATATATGTATAGTATACCTATACTCTCTTTTTTCGAATAATCATGTCAACTCCTGATCATATATTATATATTATATATATGTGTAGCATTTGAGTTGAATAATGTGTGATAATAATGTGTTTGTAGTAAATAGTAAACACTGTTTACCTTTACACACACACACACTTTTGTTGGGGGAAAGGATGAAATGGGACAGGATGAGAGTTTACACATATATGTCTCCTCAATTTGCCAGACCCCGTCCAATTACCATTCCTTTCATCTCTAATTTAGAATCTTCTTGCAAAAAAAACGGACACGAGCAATTACTGTAGAAACCTCAATATACAGATATTTTTATTACCATTAGTATATTTAGTATATTTCCACCAAAACCCATATACATATATACATTGCCTGTAGCGTATTACATGTATATATAAAGCTTTCTCTTGAACATTGAACTTGAAGGAAGAAATCTCAGATTGGCAAGATATTACATCATTTGAAGAAATCCTGATCTGACATATTCCTGATATTTCATAAATATTATGACGGAGTCTTTAATTTTGTGTTCATAGTCGTACATATAGTTGAATTCAGATGAGCTGATACACATTTAATTTGTTTATCATCTTCTCCTTCTCAAATAATACTCATTGTATTACATGTTGACGAGAATCTCAAGTTTCCAACAAGATTTCTCGTACACTGTACAGTCGTCGTCATCGTCTTCGTCTTCGTCGGGGGAAGAGAGAAATATATAGATGGGAAAATTGTGCATAAAAAAAAACTACACTCAAAGACTTATTGATTTTGTCTGGGTGCCTGAAAATTGGAAAAAATTTCTCTGCCTCCTGCCTCTCTGGCACCATCGCCAACAATGAAGAGACGCAATGAAGTAAAGTAAAGCAAAGAGAGAGAGAGAGAAAGATAGACAGCGAGATGAAATAATATAATTTTTCTCCCGTGAGCCACACTACTCTGGTTCTGCTGGTATCTCTCTCTCTCGCTCTCTCTCTCTCTCTCCGCACGGATATTAGACGGCTGTGGCTGTGCTTTTGGCTGCCTCACTCACTTCACTACTCACAAAGTTTTACTGTCGCGACGGCACTACTTATATTGTGTCTCGCTTCGCCCTTTCCTCTCTTGGTTATTACAAGAAAAATCTTGGTCTCCTTCCTACACAACTGCATATGTAGTACACAGTAAACAGAGTACACACACAGTCATGCTTTTTTCCCCTTTTTTTCTCTCCCAATTACCTAACTTTATGCTCTCTCTCTTTATACATGTAATGTACCATAAGAAAACCACTAAAAAATAGCCAACTTACTAATGACTTTCATCCAAAAAATCTCAACATCCCATTTCCCATTTCCATCTCCACTGTCCGTCAGTCCGTCGTCGTCCTTGCTGTAGTCATCGTCGTCGTCGTCGTCGTCGTATCTTCTTCCATAAAAGAGAATAATTGAATGTTTAAAACTTTTGACGTTGATTGACTATTGGATTTTCCCTTATGAATGCGCATCAAAAAAAACCACATGTCCTTTATTGAAAGTGAAAACTCTCAAACGGTTTTGTCAATAAATGGTTTAATTATTTACATATTTACAAAATTATTATTATTACTATTAGCTTTGTGTGAATTAAATGCTTGAAATGAGGAAAAGAAAACAACGGCAATCAGTTGATTGAGGAGAGGAGAAATTATTATTGTTTTCAGGTACCAATATTTACAATGAAAAATCAATCAGAAAAATTATATACAAAATTAAATTTAAAAAATTAAATTATATAGAATATAGAATGCAAGCTGTACATTGTGTGTTTGTTTAACAACTTTATAAATCACAGTTTTCAATGTATACATATATATATATACCTATATATATTTATGTAAAATAATTTTGTATTATTTTCACTGGAGGTCTGCTTTAAATATTCACAGATATATACTCATGTACAATATTTTGTTTATATGGTATAGAATCAGTTTTTTTCTTGATTGAAGGATAAGTGAATGATGCAGTGATGCAGTGATGCAGTGAACTGAATCAAGATGATGAGGATTCAGTAAAACTGGTTCAAAATACTATACGTTTGTCTTTGTCTTTGTCTATATATTCATTACAGTTCCAGCTCCATTTGTTCGAGTTCGAGAGCACCTTTTTGTGTGTAAACGTTTCGTCATCCATTCGCGAATGCTTTTTTAAATATGTACATTTATTTATTTAATTATTAAATATTCATCAATTCTTCCTTCATTAGTTCTATATAATATGTACACTATATTCTGTCAATTTAATAATAAAATTTCGATATTTTTTAACGGGGATAATTTGTTTTGTTTTTCTCTCGAATATCCCTTTCCTTACATTTATATCATTGTATGTATATACATTTTACATGATACTTAAAGATCACATTTACATATACATGATAAACAAGTAACAAGTATTTATTTACAATACATTTACGGTTTACGGTTCTTAAATTGACAATATATTGGCTATTTTGATGTACATACAGTTAATTAACAACTACCAACTACAAATGTCCAATGGCTCGTCTAATACATTTTATTATTATCAATTTTATTAATAGTATTTAAAATTTAAATATTTTCATGGTCTATATATATTTTTGGCTTCTGGAATTTCGTATTCATTGTTTTTTTTTTTTTTGCAATTTATATTATAAGTAAATTATTCACAAATATTCTCAAGAAAACAATGACAGTTGTCAGTTGACAAAAAGACAAAATATTAAATATGAATTATTATTAAGAAGACATATTTAATTCATATAATTTATTACAATTTACGATTTACAGACTCCAAATAAATAATTAAACATGCACAAAGGAAACAAATTATCGTATGTATAGAATTGACAATAACTGCGGTAAAATATTCACAAGATTTCGTAAATGTGTTTGAAAGAAGACAGATGTAGATTTTGATTTTGATGGTACGTACACACAAATCCTGTACAAATGTAAATGGGATGTAATCTGTTGTGTAAACTGAACATTGGTTTTTGTTTCAGTTATGTGACGATTCGAGACTTTGAGGACTTGAGGATTTCTTTAGAATTCTCCAAATTCCATTAAGCATATTCTCATAAATAACTGGGTTGACCAAAAGTCTTTGACCAAAACCAGAGTAATAAATTGTTAGCCATTTTCTCTCTTGTTAAAACATTTCAGTGTATGTAACTTACATTACAAAGAAAATCCTTGTCAAATTTTCTGGTCGTTTTTTTAGTTTGGGGCAAGAAATTTGGAGAGGGAGACAAAGAGAGAGAGAAAGGGAAACGGAAAAAAAAGAGAAAAAATGTAGAAGGATATTAGAATTTGGTTGGAATTTGTGTGGATTTTAGAATTGGAATTTTGGTTGATTTCATTAGTTGGGATGATAATTAAAGATGATGTAGTTTTTGTTGTTCTAAGCTGACAAGTAAAGTTACAAGTTGAGTTTGTTTGTTATGTATTTATGTATGTTGGAGACGGGGGGAGGATGAGGATGAGCCAACCACGAGCTGCATAGAGTCAATATACTTGAAGGAAAAATATATAGTACAAGTAAAATATAAGATACATAAGATACATAAGTGAAAATAGTGGGGATATTAGAGAAATGAAGATTGGAGGGTGAAGGATTTAAAGGTTGAGTTGTGGTTGAGACTGAGACGGTGAGTTGTGGTGGGCGTGATGACCTTTCTTGGCTGCAATTGGAAGTTTCTCACCCTGGAGGAACGGATTTTTTCCCTCCTGAAGTGAAAATGAGACAAATAAATTGATTTTCATTTGTTTTTCCTTAGGTTTCCTTAGGTTTTTTTTTGTTCAAATAAAGAGAGAGAGAGAGAGAGAGAGAGACTTTCTTAAACCCCACTTGGAGGTATCGAGAGGTACTAACTAGAGTACACACACACACACATATGCACACACATCAGGATAAAGAATGCTATTAATTACCGGGTACATGTTTGAGTTGGCTGCTGCAACATGGACTAGCTCATTCAGTCGCGTCAACTCATCATGAGACGACTATACACAGATACAAGTACAAAAAAAAAATATGTCCGTCAAATCCTCACATTTCCTTTCCTTTTTTTAAGTACTTTAAAATGCAAAAAATAAAATTAACGATCCCGACTCGAAATCATTTAGTTTAATTATTGTAAATAATGTCAAGAGTCGACAGTCTAGGATTCTAGGATTCAGATTGAATGAAAGTATTTTATACATATATATATATATATATATATTTGATATATGTATTGAATATAACATATTATATTCTGGATAAGAAATTATATATATATTTCTGGATAATTTCTTATCCAGAATATAATATGTTATATCAAATATCAAAACGTATCACAGATTATGTCCAAACTGGAGTTCATGAAAGTAAATCAAAATCAAGAAGAAGGATAAAAACAAACAAAAAATAAATATTTGCTCAGTACTTATCCCATATATGTATATATATTTTAAAAAACTCTTCGTTATTACATTACGATACAGTTTACAGGTATATAGAGATTTTTTTTTTTAAAGTGTGGAGATTGTAAATTGTAAACTGTCTGTATTTGACATTCCGCGTCGTGTTTTCTGTCTGTCTCTCTCTCTCTCTCCCTCTCTCTTTCTGTCTCTCTCTGCTGCTGCAAGATTCTCTTGCGAAAGTTGTATGCTTATTGCTTAAATATATACTCAATACTTCAGAACTGGACTAGGAAGAGTGAGAGTATAAGAGTATACATATAACCTTGGTGGGCTTTTATCATGACCAGGGACGCCATAATGCGAAAAACGCGACAAAGTTAAAATCTCCTTTTAGACCCCTGATGCCTATACTAAGTGTATTTGTGGCACTCTTGGTGTTTCAAATTCGTTGAAATAAAAAGCGAAAAAAGCGAATTTTGCGA
>JAIUND010002128.1:0-25525 GCA_034699125.1 Gisinianus flammeolus | reverse complement strand
TACAAAAGACTGCATAAAAATTGGTCAATCCGTTCTTGAGATATCGTGAAAAGAACAGACAGACAGACAGACAGACAACCCAATAGAATAAGGGGAGCTTCGCTCCCTAATTCGCGCATCATTTCAGAACACTGAAAACATAGTTTAGTGCGAATCAAATACTGCATCTCTGCCGTCATCTCTTGCCTCAGGAGCGAGTGAGCTCGTTCGTCCAGAATTTATTATGACAGTATCTATTATAGTAAAGTAATCACTATGTAAAAAAAATACTCTATCGATTCAATAGTTAGCGAAATTAATTTTAATTATTATATTTTTCCAAGTACAAAGAATAGCCTTTCTTCCTGTTTAAGTATTAGGTATTTAAGTACATACTTCTAAGTAAAAAAAGTGTGGAAAAAACAAAAAAGTAATTGATTCAGATATAAAACTAGCCGGAGCATAAATAAAACTAGTGCTTTCGCCCTTGTTTGAATAAACTTATCTTTTTCTGTGGCTTCTCTTCCTCCGAGTCCTTAGAACAATGTGGCTCATTTGAGGATGTAGGGACTCGTACCATATTTTCATGGACATACTCTATTTGTTTTTCTACAACTGAAATGGCTAAACCTTCCACAGGTTTAACTAATCGCTCTTGAATGTCAGTAATTTCCTCTTCATTGATAATCTCCTTGATTTCCGGGATTTCATTAAATTTAACTTGTTTTATTTTTTTGGACGACTGTGATCGTTGTTTGACTTGATGAAGCCCTTTGTTTTTTAATCGTCTTGCTTGTTCTTCTTCAGCTTTCATCAAATCTTCTTCAAGTTCTCTTTCTTCCAGTCGAGCCCAAAACTCTTGTTCTTCTTTAGCTTGTTCTGCAGAGTTTTCCTCCTTTTCCTGTGCAAGTGCTGTCTTGTATCGCCGAACATTTTCCCGATGTTCAGATTTCATTTTGTCATATTTTTTATCATCAACCTCTTCAACAATTTCCATAGTTTCACTATCACCAACCTCCATGATTAGCTTTGTAACTGAACTCTTCCAATTCTCTAGACGATCTCCTTCTTGCTTCCGCTCATTCAAGAGTTCTTGACATTCTGTGTGACAACAGAGTTTCATTTATCAACTATTTCCAATGCTTGTTCATTTAATCATGTTATGGACAATACAAGTAACTAATATAGTGTATGATAGAAAATGAGCATGTACTTAAGTATGTACGTACTTTTTAATCGACGGTCGACCATTTCCGCAGCTGATTTTGCTGAACATTCTAAAAAATAATTGTCTCCCAGTAGGCAAAGAATTTCATTAGTGTGTATAATTTTCCCGTACGCTAAAGCTTTTGAACCCAGAGGAATGAGGGCGTCATGAGAGATCTGGAAATTAGAGAATTTAATATGAACTCGCATGTACGTTGTCATTCTTTTGATTTTAAACGACACAAATTGCACAGTTTATTGTAATTATTACCTTATCAGGAAGTTTGATTAGGTGATTTTTTAATACTTTGTAATCATCCCGGAAACGTTCGAGCGTCTTGGTTTTTTCAGTATTTTCCTCATAAGCCTGTAACAATTATGGCAGAATAATCGTGATTAAGAATACCTAAAAGAATTATAACAGGACAAACCTGAAAAACTGTATGGAATTCGAATAAGTTTCAATTCAATTTACCTTGTTGTACTCTTGACTTAAAGAAATTAAGGCTTCAGGGTGTAATACATTTAATGATTGAACATCTTTGATATTCATTCTTACTAATCCCAATTTTAGCAGGAATCACAACTATTTTAAACTAGTTAGAAAGTGATTAAAAGTCAGACAATGAAACAAAAAACACAAACGGAAATCCAAGTTCAGGCTCGTGAAGATTTTATGAAACTTGCGCCGTACTTATGCAGCGAAATTGTGTATAGCCAGATTTACTTGGTTTTTTAAATTTTTATTCAAAATCAAAAGTTTCAGAAAAGTTGGAAAACTTTCTTCACAATTATATTATTTATAACAAATTGAATTATTTGTTCGGATCTCCGGAGATAAAATCCAATAAATCTGATAGAAAAGATGAATTCTGGAGCCAAGCTAAAGGATAAAAGGTAAGTACTTATACATTTGTAATCATTCATTTATTTGTTTATTGCACGTTGTAATTTTGCACGTGTGTTGAGACAAAATTATGATACAGTATGCATTATCATTGATATAGTATCAATTTGATACTTAATCTTAATGCGATAGAAATTCTATACACAATGTAAAATATTTGTTGTTGCTATATTTGCAGACTTGGTCGCTGTGAAATTTGTAAAAAGGAGTTGGCTAAATATACATGTCCTGCCTGTGAAACTCACACTTGTAGTTTGATATGTATTGCAACTCATAAAAAGGATACTGATTGCGATGGATTACGATCCCGGACGTCCTTTATTCCTTTGGGGAAATTTGATGATTTGGATTTGTTGAGTGGTAAGCATAGAAAGATTCACAACCAATTAAAACAATATGTACTTATTTATTTACTTAGATCTATTTAAAATGAAATGAATCTTTGAGCCTAGATGTTCGCCTTTTGGAGGAAGTTGGTCGGTGTGTGGACAAATGTGTAAAAGATAAAACGAAACGATACATCATTGTTGATCAATCAGCATTACCTCATGTACGTTCGTACTGTACCCTTTTTCTTTTCTTTGATGTTATGCTTTATACCAGAATCCACCGTATTGAAATATTTCAAATAGACTATATTTGACAAATACCTATACAAACGTTTTGTGCAATGCTATATATTCTACTTTGCAGTATCTCAATCGTTTGAAGAATGGTCTGCTACAACGTGGAACTCGGATAGTGTTTCTCCCACAACATTTCACAAGACACAAAAATAATACGACTTTTTTCAACTGGAAAGAAAAAGTGATTAGGTGGAAACTACAGCTGACTTTCTTGAATGCAGACATGCATACATTCCACGAAGAAAAGTAAATTTGCGTTTGAGATGTAAATTAACTATATTCAGATGTAATCGAAGTACAAATATGATTTTCAATTTTCATATTCTTCTTATCGTATTTTAGATGCTCCGAAAATGTGATAGTAGAAGAAATTATCTCCAAGTACATCAACCCGATTGGGAATCCCGTTCCCAAAACTCTAAGACCATATCAAAAAGCTGGTATGGACTCTATCGATGTGTTGATGAAGGTTGAAAGAGGTGCTAATCCAGTAAAGAAGTAAGAGTTCAATTTGTATTCCAACCAGAATGCTATTATTTGTGCATTGAGTATTTGATGAAGTTTAATGTTTTAACTTGTGATATCTTGTTTCACAAAATAGGTTTTACAAGTTGGACGCAAAACTGTCATTGAAAGATAATTTGTATCGAAAAACAGTTGTGGAGTATCCTCAACTATTTGTAGTCATCCAAGGGTTTTATGCTTCAAAGTCCATGGCTGAAATTGAAAGTGAAGAATCTGATAAAAAAGAAGAAAAAGTCTACGATTATCTGCAACTAAGAGAAACTTCAGAGGAGAATGGAGCGGAGCCAGAAGGCAAAAATCATAATGATATGGAGACTGATAACAATAGTGGTAGTTGTTCATCTGATGACGATGACAGTGATTTCACTACAGAAAACTTATTGCCAAGTTACAGAGATTTAATTACACCACTTTGAGTTTGTAGGTTCCAAATATTCTATTACGATATATTATTTGATATGTTGATATTTACATTAATTTTAACTTGTTCGATACAAAAATAAGAGTATATCTACGTATAATTTTATATTACGTAAATAATAAGCCAATAGCACAGCCCCATTTACCTTGTACATTTACTGTAAGTCTCGTCTAAAAATTTCGGCAAATTACTTTTTATGATTTGTTTACAAATTAAACTGTACGATACAGTAGAATGCGAAAGATGAGGGAGTAAAAGGATGAGAAGAAACCATTATTCTTGTTATCCCAAAAAATATTACCAATATACACACTCAAGTGAAACATGTGTTTGCGTGTAAGTATGAAATTCATACTATGAATTATACATTTTCAATAAAAACAGAATCCTTTCCTGTTTTTGTTGGCACACTTGTATTTTTATTCAAGCATTCAGTTTCTTATACGATTGTAGATTACCAGTTACTTCCGCATTGTCATTTTTTTTCGTTTTAAATTTAGTTTGACCTAGTTTATCATTAATCCACAAAAAAATAATTTTATTCCTTTTAGTATTTCATGTCTTTCATGTCTATAGTATAGTTTACAAGTTGGAAGGGAAGTAAAATTATTTTATTTCGTTTTGGCTCACCTAAATAATTTTATTTACATGTACAATTTAAATTGTATTTCATACATGTTATAACAACATGCTTGCTTTCACTGCCATTCTACATAGCCCATGATGAAAGTTGCGTATACACTGAAAACCTTTTATTGATTTTAAACTCTAATATTAAGTTACTACTTTCTTAGAATTCATTGGGAAAGAGGCACTGAAGTATCTGTAGTTCCACTTACTCGTCAAATACAAAAACTTGCATAGTTGTAGAAGAGTAATAAACCGAAAAATATGCCATCAAATGAAAATATTTGTCTGAAGCGTTGATAAAAGTCTCTTTTCGTATGATTAGGATAATTAATCTTTCAACTCGATCAAAGTAGGAGTACATTCAGGATTCTTCTGTGAAATGAAACTAATGACTGGAGTAGTGTCTCGTCGTTTGACAAAATGAGATTGCGCTAACATGTTTTTACAAATGTGTGAATATATTTTTCACGTAAGTATAAAATGTGGGGAATTAAATATACCTATATGTATAAATTATATTATGAGGGAGTAAAAACTTGTGTGAGGACACACATACATATTTGAATTGCTTCTTGTGTTTAGTGTTCCTTTTTCCCCCCTGAACCCACACACGAAGAAGAAGCGAACGATATGGAAAATGTCCAAAGGACACGAAATATTTATAGTTGTAATCATGTTCACATAAATATGTTTTCCATGCAAAATATTCTGTATTGAGTTAGAAAGAATCTTGAGAGTCAAGTCAAGACCGAGTGCCTTTAAACTAATAAGAAGAATATGGCAGACTCGGAGAGAGAGATTAAATATAAAATGTTGTAGTCAAAAGTCATTTTATAATGCTGTAAAATCAAGGACAAATATTTTTACGTTCCATTGAGCTTCCTTCCTGTCACATACTTATGGGTTTCGTCTCTAGAAAAATCAAAATCATGACGGGTGCCAAATGTATATTTACAAGTATACACACAAGGCTCAAGACTGTACAGTACAAACAAATATCTAAAATATAATACAATTCTCATGGTCGATGTTCACCCTCTCCTTCAACAAAAAAAAAAACTATCGTGATGGTGTGTACTTGGTTTCTGCATAGATATGTATATATTCTACTGACTGGATTTTCATATACAGTAGTTGGTTTTGGTTACACACTTGTGCTCTAAAAGAAAAATGTATTGAAGTGCAGGTGTAAAAGGATGTGTCGAAAAAGTTTTGCTGGCTTGCTTCAATGCTTTATACTTACTAAGTTGTTAGCTGTTGTAGGTAAAGACATCTCAATGCAACAAACTACCAACGACAGCAAATTGAATTGTGATGGTGATGATGCTGTTGAAGGGCACGTACGCACACGCTCCTCAAATTCGGATAATCTTTTGGTTTTGGTTTGCAAGAAAACCGAATGTACACAGTGTGTACTACACACTACACACACACTCACAGTATAAGTAGAAGACACAAACACCCGAATCCAGCATGTATAGTTACTCGCGTATGCATTATGTATATGTATGAATGCATTAGGGAATGGACTATGAAAATACATATCCAACTACCGCAGTGTGTATTTGTGTGTATATATAGACCCTATAGAGAAAATTGAAATTACAAGTACAAAAACGATGACTAACCTTAAACTATCTAGTATGAAAAAGTCTCTTATTCTCCTTCGTCTTCCTCTTTTTCCTTTTTCTTCTTCTTCTTCTTCCTCTTCTTCTTCTACTTCCATCTCTTGTTTTCAAGGTTCTGATTCCAAAACACACCAGGACACACGTCAATGCAAAAAAGCCAACGCTATAACCTCCTGCCTATTAGTACTAGTAGTAGTTTGTAAGGATGCATTGTATTTTTAGCGACTGGCAACTGGTTTAGTGCCAGGTAATATATACAAAGTTAAACTTACGCAAGGACAAATTTACAGGATACAAATACATGAATCGGAGATACCCGGGTAGATCATTAATACGAGCGTTGCGGGCGGAAATGGTAGACTCACGAATTGGAACTCGAGGAGAAGAAGAAGGAGGAGAAGGAGAAGAGTTGAGCGGGAGCTTGATATGCTGTATTCCATGTTCTACATTTATATATTAAAAGTATGATATCTATTCAATTGAACATCAAATGAATGTGTAATACACACTGTGTATATATTTGTATACACACTTGTCAAGTACAAAAATATACTTGTAATTGAATGGCTCCTACATATGCACACAACTTTTAGAGTAGAGAATTACTACGACTATTACTACTTGAAATTTCCTTGTTCCATTACATTTACTGTCTATATCTATAAAATGAGAATGAATGTTCATGTTGAACACGATTTGTTTTGGTATATGCGGGACTAAATTTTTTCCTTACTCCCTGACGATGATGTATGTAGCCTAGCATTGAACATGTATATGACAGGTTAAAATTAATATTATAATGTGTAGGCTGAAAGAGAGAGAGAGAGAGGGAAATGGAGATAGAGAGAGAGAGAAGGAGAGAGAGGAGTCAGAAATCCCGAACATTAAGTCTGCATCATGGTCCAATGCGAAATCTTCAGAGTCAACAAGAAAGTCAAGTGATGTGAAGGTTTTTCGTTTCACACTTGTTCAAGAAGTGTAACCGTGCTGAGAGGACGATCCTCTTTTCCCTCTCTCTGTTTCTCCTGTCTCAAATCGTCGTCTCTCTTTAATCTATTCTTTTTGTGTTAATTTAGTTGACGACTCTCAAGTATCGTCCAACTTGTTTCTCTCAAAAACGTTTTGTTTTACTCAAGCCAACATTGTACAAAATACACACAAGCTTTCCTCTGAAAACAAAGTCACAAAAAAACGAAGAAAAAGACGAAAATTAGTTTTGTTTTCACAGTGTACATATTATACAGATACACTAAATAAATCTTAAATAGATATTCTTCTCTCATTTCAATTTCCATTGGTTCCTTTTTCCTTTCAAAATAATAAAAGAATAATAAAAATAAAAATTGTGAAACACGTAAAACGAACGCTATTCAAATATTCTCTCTCTGTGTGCTGTTTGATTGCAAATCCAAAAAAAGTGCGAATTGGAAAAAATTGCAAAAACAACTCAACCTTGCTGAGAATTGACAAGCTCAATATATCTGTATTTTGTACAATATCTCTGTTGTGTATTCTTCCAGCTCAACTCGTATCACCTCAGACGACTTCCTAAAATGGATTTGATTCAAGATTTAGGTAAGCAGAGTATATATCCTAAGGTCTAATGCATATTCTTCTTCTCTCTCTCTCTCTCTCTCTCCTTTTCTTCTTGTTCTTTTGCCTAAAATTTTTCTTTGCATTTTCCATCTGTCCATGTAGGATGGGCATTGGGCATTAAGATTAAGCATGGGTGTTATATTCAAGGCTGTCAAGATTCTCATCTTAGTAGATATTATTGTACACTCACACTAAACAATGGAACTTACCTATCCTGTTCCTTTTTGAAATCTGATATCATAAATTGCCAACTTTGTCTTTAATTCTAGCCATACAAATGATGTAAATGTCATCAAATTGCTGGAAAACTTTATTCCCTTTTATTGGCATCAGGCATCACGCTAAAGGAAGATTAGCTCTTTTGTGCAAATAATAATAAATAAAATACACACGTACACACAGTCACCAATGCCACCTTCTTTAGAACCAAATTGTATAGCTTATTATTATAGAATTGGTAATTTTTTTTCGTATGTTCAAGTTGAAAGTTGGCCATCGAATACGTGAGACGAAGTACGTACATGTCTCAAATTGACCTTAACATTGGCATCATCGCGTACTCATCACTTATTTAGCCTGTCACATTAAGTCATTATACCTGGAGATAAATTAATAAAATTCTTTAGTTTTACAATTTAAATCATTCAACGTCAATCCATCCATTCTACAGACTTGTCCATCTCATTTATTTCAGTGGTGTATGTATAAGTGTAAGTACTTAAGGAGATGATGATATAGAAATTAGAGACAAACAGGTTTGGTCATTGTACCAAAGAGACTTCTTTTGCTACTTTAATTATAAAATTATTATAATAATATATGCCTGGAAATCGTAATTATTGTAGTTATCAGGTATCATACCTATTTGAGTAATACATGGTAGCATTGCCAATTATGGGGATGAATGGATGATGATGATGAGATGAGGGGAACATTCCTGGCAATATTTCTTTTATAGATACCGTACAAAATGCCCCATAAAGCATTCAAATACAGATACAATATGCTACATAGATAGATGATGATGCTTCCTTGACACATGAGTCAAAATGACTATTGACTATTAAACACTTGGACAAATAAATGATAAAGTGAGTGTGATACAAATGTATTAAAATAAACCGTATCTGTTATATATTATTCATATTCTGCAAGGAGAGAGAAACTGAGAAACCATTTCCCTCAAATATTTCAAAACATATGAACTTTTAGAATCAAGTCATTTTTTTTTGTGCCTACTTTTTTGCCAAAGCAGACATCGTATAGAACTTTATAAAAAAAACACACACACACAGGCAGAGAAGCTCTGCCAATTATTTTTAAGAGATGACGACGAAGGACGAAATGATACGACTTTTTATGCGTAAAGATGTCCCAGGTATAAAGTCATTCGTAAATTCATTTTCTTTTTCTTTTCTTTTTGTTTCCTGACACACGAATTTAGATTTAATATGAACATAATATATGATATCTATCGGCTATCAACAATAAATCAAAACTAGGTATAAAGTATAAACAATGCTCCAAATATGGGTTAAAATTATTAATTGCCACTGTCGATTCCACTGACTGCATGAGAGGGGTTCAATGATAGAATATATATATATATATATTTTATCGCTCCTGGGTGCAGCCTTGAATTGACTGGTTTCTTGGCAATATGTCTGACATTTTTATTGAAAAGTACAAATGTTGTCATCAATTAATCAGTGATCAAAACTCAAACAAATTGGAAATCAGGAAATACATTCTGTATAGATACGAAATTTAAGTACTGATTAAGATTTTCTATTTGCGTACACACACGCAGATATTATATATCGTATCTTTCAATTTTGGCAATGCATGCCTTAAAGTTAAATTATCATCAGATTTTAGCAGCTTATATCTATCTATAATAAAAAAAAGCTTGTTTCGGAATTCATGTGTCACAGTTTGAACTCAAAATTGTTATTGTTTTACAAGACCATCATTTTGTGTAGGGTTTATGGCTAGAAATGTTTATAATTTGAAATCTGAAAACTATATATGTTACAGAGCATCATGATTCATCATGATTACTTTGCCACAAATATCTTGCAAATCTAGAGAAAACGTATGTGTGTGTGTATGTGGAAACTTGCAAGTGGAGTGTGTATTTTTTTTGTACACATACACTTTGATGGATGTCAGTGACTAAGAGTAAATACAAATGTAATAAGCAAATTCGAACCTATCCTATGTTCCGTCTTTTTCGTGTATTTTTTTTCCTCTTTCCCTCTAACTTGCTGACGCCCATAACGCAGACTTCTCTCGATCTCGCCATTACTCAGTACGCACAACTAACTCTGCGAACGGCATATCTAAAAAAGGCTTCTGTTGAATGTTGTATCAGCAAGTAGAAAAGCGAAAAGTCAAAGAGAGTCCAGAATTGGCATGTGATGTCCCAATTAGGAAGTGTAAATAAAAGAAGAGTCAAAATTTTTTTTTTTTGGGTAGAATTCTCCCCCAGGAATCTCCATAAGAGCAGTAATTTGTTTTCCATTCCAATCTCAATCTTCGTTGTATATCTGTATAGTATAGACTCCGTGTGTGTGCGTATATATATATACAAATATATACTAAACAGATGCGTGCATATATGAATGGAGTCTACATTTATAGTTTTAAATCTGGTTCTATAAAAATCCAGATAGAATATATACAACTTTTGCAAAAATGTATGCAAAGTTTCATTTAAATTTGGATATGGAATTGAAATCGGAATTTAATTAAATATTCACCATCAATTATATTCATAAAAGGACATGCATGCTATATTTATTATTATTATTATTAGTATTATTAATGTTGAGAAAAGCTGAAATTGAAAAAATGATTGCGTCCTTATACATTTAACATTGAACATTTAACAACTATTGAACGGAAAATGATAAAATTCCATATGTTTGGATTTGAAACTATGTATTATAATAAATTTTGAAATTTAATTATTTTTAGACGAAATCCTGTCCCATATGGAAGACATCAAATATAAGAGCCCATCCATACCACCAGTACCTCCAGCAAAACCACGTAATAAATCCAACAGTAACAATACTATTGGCACGGCGAGACTCAATGGACATGTGAATGGCAATAATTCAAAACACAATCATGGCAGCAGTCAACATAAAAATTGCCCTCATATTGGGCAAGACTATGAGATTCATTCAAGAGCTGATACTCATCCACATATTCCGAATCCACATCCACTCAATTTGGATGAACATACAACGAGTCACACTTTGTTGCCCACTCCTTCACCGCCCACAAAACCTCATCAACGACCCATGTCACCCGGAGTCAATAAGAAACGAGAGGTTTTCAAATCTCCATTTGATCCGGAAACAAGATCGGATCAATTGAGAAAGTTTGGCATCAATGACTCAAACGATGATTTCAAATTCAACAGCTATCATTTGGATTATAAATACACTCCCCCACCAATCAAAGGACCATGTGTTGTTTGTGGAGAGGTATGAGAATACTGATGAGAATGTGGATTTTAAATATGATGACAGCAATGTGTACGAAAAAAAGGAGTCATGATTATATTTTAATCCTTATTTATATTTCCATACGTGTAGGGGATTGTGGGCCCACTCGTCACTGCTCTGGATTCTATGTTTCATCCAGGTTCGTTGTCAACATATTTTATAGAGTCCAGGAATGTTTCATATGAAGGATATTTCTTGCCATTTTCTGTCGAAGCTATAAAGTTTTTGTCAAATGTTTGTTTAGAGCATTTTTGCTGTGCTAATTGCGATCGAGAATTGCGACCGCCTTATTTCTTGGAACATGATGGAGATCCATACTGTAAGATGTGTCACAACAAACTATTTCTTCCACCTTGTGGAGCCTGCGGTGGAACCATCCCAGACGTGAGTATATAAATAATATACATACGCAATCCGGAAATTCTTTGTTAACGAATGAATGATTGTACACAGTCAAGTATTGTAGTTCCTATAATTGTTATGTTTGTTTTGGTCTTCATAGAAATATATTACAGCTTTTGGGAAAGTGTACCATCCAGATTGTTTCACGTGTAAGTATGCGCTTACTAAAAAAACTTAGGATTCTAATGTCGAAGGCGAAGCAAAATTACCAATGAATGAGCTTTGATTACTCAAAAAGATGTTTTACTGTTATAATAATATCTATAGGTACAAAATGCGGAATTTGTCTACCAGAAGATAACTTTAAACAGATGAATGGGAAACCATACTGCGAGAAAGACTATAACGATTTATTCCTACCGAAATGCGCTAGCTGTAAAACCCCGATTATAAAAGAGGTAATAGATACACATGCACTCCAAACTCCAATATATATACAGATATGTGAAAATGAACCAAATACAAATATATGTACCTTTAATCCTGACTCTCTGATGTACTTTTCATTCTAGAATCCTGTAAATGCAAGAAATGGTCAGTATCATCCCCAGTGTTTCAATTGCAACGATTGTGGAAAAAAATTATCCCCCAACAATTTCTTCGTCAAGGAGGGAATCCCTGGACAATTTTGCGAGGATGATTTTCACAAACGATTTAGCCCAAAATGTGGAGGTTGCGGTTTACCCATCAAAAAAGTGAGAAATATAGTTCGACACTCTTTTTAACTGATTTTTTCCAGTCAACATGTCGTGTATACAGTGTACAATGTAGGTACAATTAAAATACTACTGAATAGACCAGTAATTCGAAATGATTGATTTCAGAATCCGATTTCCGTAATGGGACAACAGTGGCACGGACCTTGTTTCAAATGCACAGGCAAGTTTTTTTTTATTATTTACATGAACATTTATAAAAAGATGAGAAGTTTTCAATGATGTTTAAATACATACCTACATTTTCTGTGTTAATTTCATGTAAAGATTGCGGAAAGGTACTTTCACCAAACAACTACTTTGAAAAGAATGGATTGCCGTACTGTGAGGATGATTATCACAAGAAATTTTCTCCAAAGTGTGTTACCTGTAAGACTCCGATAGTAAATGAGGTATACACACTCCGATATTTACATATACTCTAACATGAATATGAATACTACATGAAAATACCTTTACTTATTTATAACCATGTATTTTTATTTTTCATTCCAGAATCCTGTCAATGCAAGAAATGGACAATATCATCCTCAATGCTTCACATGTAACGATTGTGGGAAAAAACTGTCCCCCAACAATTACTTTGTCAAGGACGGTATTCCTGGACAATTTTGCGAGGACGATTTTCACAAAAGATTTAGCCCAAAGTGTACGGCTTGTTCAGCGCCTATTGTAAAAGAGGTACATATAATACTCCGATAGAAATACTGAATTCCGCAGTATGTACACGATATACGATATATTATGTATAGATGTGTATACGCATAAGGGTTCAAGACTTTAATATGCACGTACTTTTTTCATACCATAGAATCCTGTCAATGCTAAAAATGGTCAGTATCATCCAAACTGCTTCACATGTAACGATTGTGGGAAAAAATTGTCCCCCAACAACTACTTTGTCAAGGACGGAGTTCCTGGACAATTTTGTGAAGACGATTATCACAAAAGATACAGTCCAAAGTGTACTTTTTGTAATGGACCAATTACTGAGGTAAATCGAATTCGCTAATTGTCAACAAGGCGATTACAAGTTACGTATACGAATATAAACCCATTATCTAAAATATCTCTCTCTCCGCTCTCTTTTGTATAGTCCCCAACTGTTGCAATTGGCAAGCCGTGGCATCCCCGTTGTTTCAAATGTACAGGCAAGTTGTTTTTGTCTCATATATAACCGATTATAAAAACTGCAATGGATAACGGGAAAATATTCTCTGGAAAAATAGTCTCCTTCTCCGTCCAAAGGAAAATCAGTGTTTTTAATTAATGTTTAAGTTTTATTTACTTATTTAAATATTTTTTGTAAAAATCCTGTTTTAATCCCCTAATTATTATTATTATTATTATGTCATGTAAAGAATGTGGAAAGGTGCTTTCACCAAGCAATTTTATGGAGAAAGGAGGAATGCCATACTGTGTTGAAGATTATCACAAGCTCTTTAGCCCGAAGTGCTACTCATGCAATAGGCCGATTACTGACGGCGTAAGTAAATTTTGAATTACATCCAATAATGTAGGTTTGATATTTCAATAGATTCCATAATATGTATGGTTTTAAAATAATTGAATGAACTTGACAGAAACCATTGGTAGCTCACGGGAGGAATTATCATCCAAATTGTTTTTCGTGTGACGGTAAATTGTTTCTTTGTAACATAATATACAAAATTAAAAGGCGGAATAACTGGGGAAATCAGTCTTGGGAGAAAGAAACGCTTTGTAAAACAAATATTTGTTTTCGAAATTGTGTAAATATTTAATCCTGTTTTAATTTTTGTATTTCATGTTGTATATAAAGACTGTGGAAAAAACGTTTCGCCAACTAATTTCTATGAGCGAGAAGGGAGAATTTTGTGCGAAGAGGACTACCATAGACGCTATTCAGCAAAATGCTCGCAATGTTCACAACCCATCACAGACAAGAGAGCTGTGGTGGCACTTGGTATAAAAATGATTGGGATTTTAAAAGAATTTTCTTACCAACATCACATATGAATTCAATTTAAAAATTTAAAAATAAATAGTTAAATGGTAATCAAAAATCCGTTTTTTCAGGAAAAAATTTCCATCCAGAGTGTTTTCGTTGTGCTGCTCCTGGATGCAACAAACAATTGGCTGAGAATGCTTTCTACGAACATGAAGGCAGGCCCTATTGTGAACAGGATTACATGAGATTATTTGCTCCAAAATGTGTGGGGTGTGAGGTAAGTAATTTTCTTTCACACTTTATTGCAGTGTGGTCGACACATACTGAGGCTTTTTGGGTTCCAGGATATGTATATATTTTCTCAAAAGAAAGCTTAATCAAGACTCGTCCAATTACTATTATACAGGGGCCCATTACTGACAGTTTTTGTTACACGTGGAAAGGCGATTGGCATCAGAGCTGCTTTAAATGCAAGGTAAGATTTTTTGCCCAATAGGCATTTGCATATATCTGTACTTACTACACAAAAACTTGATATGACGCTACGAGTACACAATCAACATCTTCTTTTTCTTTCAACAATGGTTTCAATGTATACATGTGAAAACGCTACATGTTACATGTTTTTTTTTCTCCAACAGGATTGCAATATACCACTAAAGGACACCAACTTTTTTGAATTCGAAGGCGATGGACCCTTCTGTGAACGTCATTGGCATGAAAGAATGTGTCCAGATTGTATAAAGATGCGTCGAGCTTTGGCCAACTACTGTGGAAAAACTAATACAACTACTTCTAAATCCATTATAAATCAACAATCAGTCAGAACTTACAATAATACCAACTTGCCACCAAGGCCAAGTTCAAGACAGTCACAAGCATCTCCAGATGGTCAACAAAAAGTCACATTTCATGATATCCAATCTTCGCATTCTCATTCACATCAGAACTCAAAAGTAGTCCCGTCTGTCAAATTTAATGATGACCTAAGACCAACCTCAAGTCAGTCACAATACTCTGTCGAGTCTACGTACAATGAAAATAAAAATGGAAATAATTCATACAACATTTCTCCATATCCAGCATCAGACAGATCAGAATACAGTACTTGGACTCCGGCTACTACAACTAATAATGGACTTTGGAATGGACATGTGACAACAAATGGCTTGGATAAAAGTTCATCCTATAGCTCTGGAAAATTTCCCGTTGGTTCAAACATGTATCAATTTGAAACGTCATTTAAAAAGGAAGAATTTCAGTCTGTGTCACGACATTAACAACAAGGATTATAAGTAATAAGGAAATAAACAACTAGTTTATAATTATAAGTCATGCTATCAATAATCTGTAACCAGTATATACACACTTGCACTAATAATATTAAGTTGAGAAAATAATTCTTCAAAGGAAAAGCTAGCAACAGTTTAGTATATCTATAGCGAGTCAAGAATAGTGTGTGTAGCTTACTTCTTGAGCACACTAAATATTAAACTCGTTTTATTTCTATTTAAGTTTTTAAAGGTCGGTCACACTGAAAACTCCCTCATATGTTATGATCTATCAAAGAATAAGGTAGAAGTTACAGCTTTATATCAGACGATAGCAAAAAATACAATGTTTCTCTCTTATGTTCTTTTCAGTATCCTATTCCCACTCAGTTTACCATAATATGTATAGATTTTGTCCTCGTAAATAATATACGGCGCTGATGAAAACACATTTACAAAACGGAAACTCATATATGTAATGTATAGCTTATACCTGCCAGTGCATTTTAATGTCTCTTGCAATTTTAATTATGTAACTCTACAAAGTATACGGAATATTCAAGGTTCAATATTTTAAGAAACCTCACATTACATGTAAAATAAGTAGATATACATAAGCATGTTCTAGAATGAATGAATAAATCTTGCTCTTTTGCGTATTCAAGTAAACTAGGTATATATAATCGTGACATTTAAAACAGTACACGAAAGGTTCAGAAAATATGGATTAGTGACTTAAAATAGAATCAAACTGAAGAGTTAAATGGCCCTACTTTACTATATAGTCAAAGTATACTTTCTTTTTAATTCAAGAATTTCAGTACGTACTAGAATAATTATGACGAGAAATATATTATTCAATTATTGTATATAGCTATGTTTAGAAATATATATTATATACTATAATAAAATATCGTCCCTATATGTATCTATAAAATTAATCCATAAAATTTAATAATATGCGTGCGTGCACAAGAGTAAAACAATATATAATAATTTTAATTGTTATCATTACTGTGAAAATCTTGCTTTTATTCACTACATTGGAAAGTTCAATTACAAAAATATTGTTAATTTTGATTGTACCCTTTGATCAATGTTCGTTCAATTGTTCAGTTCAACCTTGATGAGAAAAACAATAATAATAATAAAGTACTAAAAAGCCTGCGTAACAATTAAGCTTTTGGAAATTTATTTGACTACTACTATCTTTTGTCATCATTATTGAATTAAGTGTATAGTCATTTGATCATTCATCTGTTTCTTTTCCCCTCCTGTGAGAAGTAGGTATAATGTATAATGTTAAGTATATGTGTCATATGCGTTTCAAAGTCGTTAAATTAAATAAAAGTATGATTTCACATATGACAGGTACATGTGATACTTGACAAAAAAAAAAGAAAATAAATTTTTATAGAAAGAGAGAAGATATCAACTCAAGTAAATAGTAGGTACAATCACAGTATGTATTTTTGGAAATATGTTTACCTATATACATAGCACTTTGAGGACTATTGAATACTTTGGATTTACAATTGAATACCTCTGTGTTTGAGCTATAATTTAATCCTACTGGCTACATTCTATTACACAAATCTCTTTTTATAGCATCTATTAAATTAAAGTATTTACACAGGCCGCCGGTAGAATACTGCACAATTTTTTATAGGCTCGTTTATAACTAACTACACATAATTTAATACTATCAAATGATTCTAAAAACTATTGTTTCGTTGGGCCAAAAATTTGTACGAGTTCCTTCTTATTCACTTTTCCTAAATGATTTCTCGGTAATTCATCCATGGATTTTATTACCTGGGGACACGCATAAGGTGCGACGCGCGTTAGAGCAAGTTCTTTAAATTCTAAAGGAGTCAATGCTTTTCCTGACCATACAACAACGGCAGCAACTTTCTGTCCCCAAGTTGGATCGGGAAGAGCCATAACTGCAACCTCCTTAATTTCTTTCAGACCCAACAACTGAGTCTCAATTTCCAAGGCACTCAATTTGTATCCACCACTTTTAATAATGTCCACAGATTTTCGACCAAGTATTTTGAATGAGCCATCCACAAATTCCACAGTGTCCCCCGTGATAAACCATCCGTCTTCTGTGAATTCCTTTTGAGTTGCCTCGGGATTATTGTAATAACATTTGAACACGGAAGGGCCTAATCAAATATATAAAATCACAGTAAAATTCAACAAACGACTTTGACTGCTGTATTAAGGAGAGAATAATTCTTTCAAGACGAATCCTAATAAAACAAACACAAATTACCTTTAATAAGCAAGTCACCGATTACTTTCTCCTTCTTTTCAAATATTTCCGTATTTGCTCGCCCTCCTTCTGCTAAAACCTTGTAGTCTGTCCGGGATTGTAAATCCGCTACGCATACTCGCACCGTTTGAAATGGGTTACCAACAAATCCTGGGCAAATATTAAATTAGTATCAACTTTAAACTGTTCAGTCAAAGACTATACATGCGTATTTCTTTTGAATTTTAAAACACTACGGAATCTTTCTAGTCTAGAAACTAAAGAATGCATCATAGTTAAACAATTTATTACCTGGCTTTCTTTCCCCCTTCAACGGATTTGTTAATGCCATCCCGATCTCTGTCATGCCATACCGCTCTAGAAGTCGGTGACCTGTGATAAGCTCCCATTTTTCAAGAACAGGTATAGGCAGCGCAGCCGATCCACTAATCATAACCCTCATCTTTTGTAAACATGTAGCTTTGACAAATTCCACTTTACTTCGAGGACCGTTTCCAATAGTTTTTTCATATTCTTCAATAAGTTTCACATAAATAGTTGGCACTCCCATAAGAACATTTGGTCTCTGAGCTTTATTCGATAAAAGTTCAGCCCAAAGTTTAGCAGGTTCAAATTTTTGTAACATGTGACATCTGGAAATGAACAAAATAAAATAAAATAATACATATATACTATTGGAAATAGTACCAAGTAATTCCGACTATGGACCCAATTTTACAAAGAAGAAGAAGAAGAAGAATAATAATAACAATACAATACCTTCCACCAACAGCAAGAACACTTAAGAGTGCATGAATTAAACCATGTGTGTGATGTAACGGTAAGGAGTGAAGTATTGTATCCTTTGAAGTTATGTCCCATGCGTCACATATATTGATGACTTGAGCTTCCAAATTACTATGCGTTAGAAGGACACCTATTATAGAAAATTATTAAATGCTTTAGTACATGAGTATACATAATCCGATCAAAATTTGATTTCACCTAGATATTTATGTGCATTATGCGTAATATTATCTAAGTTAGTAGGTAATGTTTCCCGACCTTTTGGCTTTCCGGTGGTACCACTCGTGAACAAAATGAGAGCATCTTTGTTTGTGTATGCCGATGAATTAATAACATTTGATGGATTTGGAAAATTTTTCATAGTATCAATATCAAGTGCAGCTAACTTGTTAAAGTCAATTACTACCAGTTCGGTACCCGAAGACTTGGCAATTGGATTTAATTTGTCAGCAAACTGCGGAGTGGTTACTAGAACCTTCGATTGAGATGACGTGATAAAGTACTCCAATAAATTGTCCGGATGTTTCTCAGACAAGGGTACACCTGGAAATGTGAACAAATGAATAAAAATAAAATGAATTGCCCATATTACATAGATGTACAAAAATATAATTGATATTTTCTAAGTTTAATTATATTTTTACCGGCATGTCCAGCCATCCAGGCCCCATACAATGCAATTGGGAATGTCGAATCATTTGGACACATGAAAGAAACACGAGTTTTGTCTTTCCCCGTCACTCGACTCACTTCATTGGCAAGACTTGCAGATTTCCCAATTAAATCTCGATATGTGAAATTTGCTCCATTGTAGTCGGTGAATGCGATTTTATCTTTGTATTTAGAATCGAAACCGGAAGCAAATAAGGGCAACTTTATTTCGTTGGATAATGAAACGGCAGACTTTTGAATATAACGAGATTGCAATTTAGTTAAGACTTGTCCAGCCTTTCGAAATTGACTTAAATTTGTCATAATGATTGACCAAATTTTACAAATTTACAAACATTAACTAACTAAAAATTTCACCAAGTTTTGTTCGTTGTATATAATATAATGATTGTGAGTGTGTGTGTGTGCAATTGTCCTCCAGTCTATATTTTCAATTATAATTTGTAATACACTTAAATTATTATCCACTAATAAAATACTTCAAAAACTTTTGAGGATCAACGATACTTGTATACTATAACACTTATTGTTAGCGTAAATAGCAAATGTACTCTTCAATTGCCAAGGTCAAGTGCTGCTCACACTTGTTCACACCGTACGTTATCTTATCGCAAAAAATTCTGACGATTGACGACATTTGTTGTTGAATAATTATAAAAACGAAAACTAAAAAACTAGACTAACATATATAATATTACTTTTTCAAAACACAACATACGTGCGGTGTTCAGTCTAATATAGAAATGAGAATCATTGGGAAAAGTACACACACATGCACACACAAATTCCCCTCTTTACAAATGCAACTCTCCCTATACACCAACTTTATCTACTTAATAAATGGTACTTCCAACTTACGAGAGACAATGCAACAAGGTTACACTTGACCTTGAAAATTGAAAAGTTTACAAAAAAAAATACTCTAAAAACTCGTTTTTATGTTTGTATAGTTTGGAACTTTGGAATTCCCAAAAATTATTCCGATTTTGAATTGACAAACCAACGCGCTCCCAACAAAACGGGGTGAAATGGAAGACGAGGAAAATGTCAGTGAAATCACAGAAAATCCCATGTAACCTTTTTTTTGTACATGTGAAATTATACATTTAATTTACTTTATTCTACAATACATTAGTACACAAATAATTTTCCCTCTGAACTCCTGACGTTGACATTTCAAATGTATTGCAAGTATAGCTGTAATACAGCTGCTGTATATACTTACATACACCATACACACAATTAAACTGGACGGATATGCAAGTATGAAGTACGTAAGTGAGTATAGGGGATAAAAAAAACCCTAAAAAACTCACCATCCACAATCCACACACACACACACACAACCAACAATTCAATAAAACAAAACTACTACATATACCGCGACTCTCCCACAAAACTAGAAACTTTCTAAAGCTTTTAACTTAGGTATATTCTCTGGGAGTTTCTGGACTAAATCCCTTTGTTTATTTTTATCTAAAAAGTCGTTTACATTTTCCAAGTATATACTTACGACTTACACACCATCATTTTTCAAGTTTTATGTACAATGTACATACTGGAGCATGCAGTTTTCCGCGAGGCAGAAGCGTCAGCTTTGTAATTGTCCGTTGATCTATATGCATCCGCAAATAAAATAAATACATTGCCTTCCCCATAATTTTTTAACATTCTTCACATTTCTCGTACGTAATGTACGTAATATAGTATGTACATGTATTTGTGTAAGAGGGAATCCCCTGTGTATTTATTTCCTTGGAATGACTTCCAAACCTTCATTAATAAAAATGAAAAATCAAAAAGCCGAGTAAAAAAGGGAAGAAGGAAAAGAAGGTATATATAAAAAAACTAGACATTCTAACATCTCCCTATATGCTACTTGTACGTATACATGTAGGGCTTGCGCAACATAATTGAAACAAGTACATGTGATATGATGTTGTTGCCATTTTACTATTACTATTGTTTCATATCCTCTTGGTGCGTGTGAGTGTGCGTGGGGGATTGTGGGAAACTGAAACAACTGAAAAAAAACTGCAATAAATGCTCAAGGGGAATGGGAGAGTTTTCAAGAATTTTCTCTTTGGAATAAATAGTTGATGACTTTGTAAGAAGGTTGAGAGAGAGACAGATAGAGAGAGAGAGAGAGAGAGAGAGAGAGAGAGAGAGAGGAGAACGGGTATAGACATTACACTAAAAGTAACTAGAACTATTTCCCTATGGGGTGTCGTTAGTAAGTGAGTGAACCAGTAACACTCCAACCTAAAAGCTAATACACTAGACCAATACTTAAGACACAGTAAGATCATAATTTTATCCATATCTATATACCACTGCAAGTCCTCCTCCTCTGACGCTCTACAAAATCCAAATCTAATATCATATTATATATTTGTCAATTCTAAAAGTTCACTGGTAAAGAAGTAAAGGTTATAGTTTGCAATATCAATAAAGAACAGAAAGATTTTCTACCCGTTTCCTCCTCTTTTGCAGAGGGAGAGAGAGAGAGAAGAGAGAGAGAGAGAGAGAAGAGAGAGAAGAGAGAGAAGAGAGAGAGAGAAAACGACAAAATTCACGCTGTCCACAAGCTGATTCTAAAGGATTGAGAGAAAACGCTTAAATCCGCCAACGACCTTTATGTATCTCTCTTCCACATAAACACGCACACACACACACATACACACATTTAACTGCATTTCCTACGGACGTATCTTTGCGTAGTATGTACATGTAAATCCGACGAAACTTCTTCAATAGTTTCAATTCCCTGCCCTGAGATAGTTTTTTTTGCACCCCACATTTCCCGTTATGTAATTTGTAATTTGTAATTTGCATACAGTAGTACATAAATTATGTAACATAATACATAACGGACTGCAAGGATTCCCATTTACTTGGCCATTACATTTGAAAACAAAAATATATGTATATGAGCAAGTTTTAAACGGAAAGAGACAAATCGGCGAGTGTCAGGAAGGTATGTGTAAATGTAAATGTACCTATAGTATAGAAATGTAAGCTTGTGAATTATTGATTGCGGAAAGATAATTAAGGTTATTCCCCTCCCTTCCTCCCTTCCTTCGAAAACATGTTCACAAATTGTACATGACATTTTCTGTATTCAATCCCGATTTTCAACTAATATATTTCATAGCTCCATGTATATACAAGAATGCAAAAGTAGATATGTATATAAATATAGTTGGATTTGATTACTTAAAGGAGAAGATACTCGAATTTTCTGTCACAATAAATGGATTAGAGAAATGACGATGAAAAAGATTTAACACTAAGCACTGTGGGGGAAGTGTGGACATTGACAGCCGGAGAAGCTAATGAAGTAGTCGTGAACTGTGAACTGAAGACATTGGCAATTTAGTCTTTGTATACATGCAGGCAGAACATATGTAATGTGTAATATGTAATATATTGTATATATATCCAATCCACTCCATGGGTATATGCATACCTATATGTATATAGTCGAAATATTTGTTCCTCCGTTCACAAAAACAAAAACATGGGTATACATAATACATACCTACAATTCCTCCATCTGTTTCTTCGAGGTATTTGATGATAGATATCCCTTGGGTGTGGGAAACCCGTATGCCGTATAGGCATGCCTTGTTTTTCCGTAATAGATAAATTAAATGCGGAGCAAATGTAATGAAATGAAACCAACTCGGAAACCAAGGATTGAAGCTGAAGCTGAAGCCGAAGGAAAAGTCTACGCAACTAATCTTGAATGTAGACGGGGAGAGAACGAGGAGAGGAATCCTGTGAAGAGCAATATGTACACAATTTAATCCAATTTCCAATGGAATATCTGGTGGTCGAGTCATGGGATTTCATGTGAAGAAAGGGGAAACGCTGTTCTGTTGTCACTATAACACAATATTATATTACCGTTATATTGTTCTCAACACTATAGATTTTTTTTCCCGGACTTTCCATTCTCAACTCTCACCTCTCAATTTGCACATACAAGAATACCCATTCCGAGCCACGAGATTTCAATTTTTTTTTTATTATTACTATTGAAATTAGTATTCACACGTATACCCATAAATTGACAAAGCTTATTTGATCACCAACAGCTCGACAACGACGTCGACGACGACGGCGCATATCTTGAGTTATAAATTGTGAGAAAGAGAGAGAGAGAGAGAGAGACTGGAAACAGGTAAATTTGTAAATTATGTAGTGGACCGAGTAGAAGGAAAATGGAAAAAGTGACACAAGTTAAGATGGAAGAGTTTAGCTGAGCTTGCAATGGCAGTGGCGGCAGTTACCTATATTACCAATATCATTGAGAGGAGTGTGTGCTCATCTCATTTTCATTTGCCCACTAAGAACTGAGGAGAAGGAGTAAGCTCAAGGAATAAGATCAAGACGAAGACGAAGACGACAACGAAGAAGAAGAAGGAGACAAAGAACAAGTTTTCCAATGTGAATTTATGTGCGGATCGCCAATTCATAAATCACGGTTTGTGCTTCTTCTATACTTCGGTGTATGCTTGTGTTCTTGTGTTCCAATGACCCACTATCTACATATTTCATCCGCTCTTTCTCTCCTCCTTCATTAGGACTCAACTCGACTCAACTTGACTCTACCGACTTTCTTAGACTGTCGAATTTCGAATGAAGTGAATAGGTAAAAGGAGAAGGCAAGGGACCCGTGTTAGACAGAAAGAAAGAAAGTGGAGAGAAAGAGAGAGAGAGAGAAAGGGAGCGAGGAGTTGAAAAGGTCTTCTTGAACATACTCTGCACTCTTCCAACTATCTTACCGTCGTATACTTTCTACTTGTCTATTTTCTCTCCCCACGAGACATTCACATTCACATTCTACAATGACTGGAGATAGTCAACGAAAAGGTATTCTTCGTCACGTGGAACCATCCGACAATGATGGCAATGGAAATTCCGAGGGAATAACAACATCACCAAAAAATAACTTCCCCACTGTGGCCTCTATTCCAGATGTTTGTTTTGTTTTGTCTGACTTTTTTTCCCTCCTCCCTCATTTTTTTGTTTGTTACACATTTTGTATTTCTTTCTGCATGTCATATCTGTTGGTATGAACAAGAAACATGGAGTGTACATATATTATTATTATGTAAATATACTGGCGTATATGAACTGTAATCTTTGCTGATAGCCTTTTAATTCAAAAGTCCAAAAAACTTTATTCAGTTTTTTCCTTTCTGAACAAACTGACTGTGTTCATGTGTGTGTACTTTGTATAGTTCCGTTTGTAGAGAATGTAACAGGAAAACATAAATACTTATGTACGTATTGAGTCAGACTAGCTCAGAATTTATTATTTCCGAACTAGCTTTCTTCTCCCTATTACGATTCTGTATAAATTATGTAAACTTGCTCCTTGTTTGTACATAGGTGCATAAATATTATGCTCATGCTCATGTAGGTGCACATGTGCTGTTGTCGTATGTGCAAAACAAATGTATATGTATATATGATAAATGTTTTACTTTGTACACACAAAAACACAGCATCATCATTTCTCTCTGTGTTTTCTCTCTCATGGCGACAAAAAGAAGATTTTCTGATCTAGTGATAAGAGAAGAAAGTTTCTTTCCAGTTGGAGTTGTCCTTTTCTTTTTTCCTTTTTATGAAAAATAAAATGAGAGAGATATTTTCTAATATTACCTCTATGTAAACTGTAAAAGTATCTGTAGGTTAGAGTATCGTAAAGTAGAAGCGACTAAAAGTAAGTTTATACATGAGTGAGTATATATTATATTACTATGGTGAAGGACAAGTGAGTTATTTAATACTCGGTGATGCATATAGAAACGACGATCACAACCACCAACGAGGAGAGTGGACCTGGATGACCTCTTTCCATACATTGGTGAATACGGAAAGTATCAAAAATTACTTACTTGGTTAATTGTTCTTCCTGCTTGCATTCCATGTGGGCTGCAAGGCTTTAATCAACTATTCATGGCGGATGATCTTCTCCATTGGTGTCGACTCCCTGAGAATCTCCACCAAAGAACCAATTTCACACTCGACCAATTAAAAAGATTGGCTCTTCCTCAGGATCCCGTATGTTTCACTTGATTATTTCTCCCTCTCTTTACCTCCCTCTCTCCCTCTCTCTCTCTCCATCTTCCTTTCTCTCATTCTCTCATTCTCTCTGACTTTCACTCTTCTACTCTTTCTCCTTTTAGTCTCTTTCACATCTCGGCTTTCAACCGTGAAATCCTTGCCAACAATTATACTTAAGTAGATCCAACACGTATGTATGAATGCATACATGCACATGCACGTATGTCAGGGTTACCTCTGTATAACCCATCCAATTTTACTCTTTCATGTGTAGACAGACTCACTCACTCGCTCCCTCACACACACACACACACACACACACACACACACACACACACACACACACACACACA